>NW_026499865.1:0-66141 GCF_026875155.1 Cherax quadricarinatus | reverse complement strand
GGGGGGGGACCCCCCCCGCTCGTCACAGGTCCCCACTGTGATACATCATTCGTACCTTGACTCGTTGTTGCCCCCCTGTCAGGTATTCTCTGATCCATTGCAGTGCCCTTCCTGTTATATGCGCCTGATGCTTTTAGCTTCTGCACTAATCTCTTGTGAGGAACTGTGTCAAAGGCCTTCCTGCAGTCCAAGAAGATGCAATCAACCCACCCCTCTCTCTCGTGTCTTACTTCTGTGTGTGTGGGTGTGTGTGTGTGTGTGTGTGTGTGTGTGTGTGTGTGTGGGGGTGTGTGTGTGGGGTGTGTGTGTGTGTGGGTGTTTTGTGTGTGGGTTGGTTGTGTGGGTGTGTGTGGGTGGGGTGTGGGGTGTGTGTGGGTGTGTGGGTGTGTGTGTGTGTGTGTGTGTGTGTGTTTTGTGGGGTTTGTTTTGTGTTGTGTGTGTGTGTGTGTGTGTGTGGTGTGTGTGCGTGTAGGGTTGTACTCACTCACCTAGTTGTACTACTTAGTTGAGGTTGCAGGGGTCGAGTCCAAGCTCCGGGCCCCGCCTCTTCACTGGTCGTACTAGGTCACTCTCCCTGAACCATGAGCTTTATCGTACCTCTGTTTAAAAGTATGTATGGATCCTGCCTCCACTACATCGCTTCCCAAACTATTCCACTTCCTGACTACTCTGTGGCTGAAGAAATACTTCCTTACATCCCTGTGATTCATCTGTGTCTTTAGCTTCCAACTGTGTCCCGTGTTGCTGTGTCCAGTCTCAGGAACATCCTGTCTTTGCCCACCTTGTCAATTCCTCTCAGTATTTTGTAAGCCGTTATCATGCCCCCCCCCCTCTCTCCTGTCCTCCAGTGTCGTCAAGTTGATTTCCCTTAACCTCTCCTCATAGGGACATACCTCTTAACTTGGGGACTATTCTTGTTGCAAACCTTTGCACTTTCTCTAGTTTCTTTACATGCTTGGCTAGGTGTGGGTTCCAAACTGGTGCCGCATTCTCCAATTTATGGGCCTAACATACCGGTTTTACAGGGTCCTGAAAGATTCCTTATTAAGATGTCGGAAAAGCTGTTCTGAGGTTTGCCCGGCGCCATATGCTGCAGCAGTTATTTGGTTGATGTTCGCTTCAGGAGATGTGCCTGGTGTTATACTCACCCCAGATCTTTTTTCTTGAGTGATGTTTGTAGTCTCGGGCCTTGACTGTACCCCATCTGCAGTCTTCTTTGCCCTTCCCCAATCCTAGCTTTGCATTGGTGGGATTGAACCCAGGAGCCAATTGCGGGACCAGGTCGCGCCTGTCCAACCCCTTTTGTGTTCTGCCTGTCTTCGATCGAATGAATTCCCCTTCTCACAACTTCACGTCATTGCAAACAGGGACACCTGGAGTTTTTCCTTCCTCATTTTGTTCAAAATACCGAAACAGCGCTAGTTCTGGATGCCCCCTGTGGGCCCCCGTGGTCACAGGTCCCCACTCTGACCCTCGCCACGACCATTACTCGTGTTGTTTTTCCTGAAAAGGGGACCCTGACCCTTTTGCGGGCCCTTCCCTTTTTTCCCCTGCTTGGTCCTCCATTTTTTGCAAAATCTTTTTGTGTGGTACTGTGTAAAAACCCCCTTCTTGCAGTCCAAAAAAAATGAAATCCCCCCCCCTCTCTCTCTTGTTTATGTTGTCACCATGTTTTGAACTCATGGGTTTGTGACCAGGATTTCCCGTTCCTGAAACCATGTTGGCTGGGTGATGAGATCATTTTTTCTAGATGTTCCCCCATTTTCTCCTGACAATCTTCCCCATGATTTGCATGCTTACATGTCGTGAACGGGTCTGTAGTTAGTGCTTCGTGCTGTCTCCTTTTTTTAAAGTTTGGGGACTAATTGTGTTCCATCCCTCGGCAATCCCCCTGTTTCGATAGATGTTTTTGAAATTTTTGTTAGGGAAACATAGCGCCGCTCCCCCTCTCGGGACCCTGGAGAGATGTTACTGGCCCCATTCCCTTTGGGTATCTAGCTCACTCAGAAGCCTCTTCACTTCTTCCTGGTTGTGTGTATGTGTCCGACATGGGGGTGACCCCCCTCCCTCTTTCTGGGGCCCCCTTTTTCTCCCCTGTGAAAATTCCTTTTAACTTTTTTTGGTTCCTCATACTTCACTGTAAATTTTTTTTTTTTCTCTCCTCCTTCCCTTTCCCTTTGCTTGATTACCTGGCCTTGATGTTTTTTCTTTCCTGATGTGGCTTATAAAAGCTTCGGGCAGATTTGGCTTTTTCTGCTATGTCTTTTCATATTTACGTTGGGTTTTCCCTTCTTTCTGTGCATATTCGTTTTTGGCTCTACGACTGTTCTCCTTATTCTCCTGGGTCCTTTGCCTTCTATATTTCTTCCATTCCCTAGCACACTTGGTTTTTGCCTCCTTGCATCTTTGGGTGAACCATGGGCTTATCCTGGCTTTTTCATTATTCCTGTTTCCCTTGGGTACAAACCTCTCCTCAGCCTCCTTGCACATTGTTGCTACATATTCCATCATCTCATTAACTGGCTTCCCTGCCAGTTCTCTGTCCCACTGAACCTCATTCAGGAAATTCCTCATTCCTGTGTAGTCCCCTTTCCTGTAGTTTGGTTTCATTTGTCCTGGCCTTCCTGCTTTCCCCTCCACTTGTAGCTCTACTGTGTATTCGAAGCTCAAAACCACATGATCGCTGGCCCCAGGGGTCTTTCATATGTGATGTCCTCAATATCTGCACTACTCAAGGTGAATACTAAGTCCAGTCTTGCTGGTTCATCCTCTCCTCCTCTCTCTTGTAGTGTCCCCTTACGTGTTGGTACATGAAGTTTTCCAGTACCACCTCCTCATCTTAGCCCTCCATGTATCTTGGCCCCGTGTGACTCCAAGTTCTCCCATTCGATCTCCTTGTGGTTAAAGTCGCCCATGATCAGGAGCTTTGCCCTGCATGCATGAGCTCTTCTGGCCACTGCAGCCAGTGTGTCAGCCATTGCTCTAATGCTCTCGTCATACTCTTGCCTTGCCTCCTGCTGCTCTGTGGTGGGTTATACATCACTGCAATTATCACCTAGGGACCTCCAGAGTGAAGCGTTCCCGCTATGCATCACTTTCTTCTCCGCTGTCTCCTCTCTCCAGCTCATCAAAATTCCATCGTGTTTGATCAGCAATGCCACTCCTCCACCCCCCTGTTTTTCTGTCTTTCCTCAGGATCTGGTATCCGTTGGAAAGATGGCATCTGTTATCATACTGTAAGCTTGGTTTCTGTGAGCCGCTATGATGTCTGGTGATGCCTCTTTGACTCTTTCTTGCCACTCCTCCCACTTGTTTGTTATTCCATCAGCATTTGTGTACCATACCTTCAGTTTCCTTTCCAACACTGTGGTTTGGGGGGCCTATGGGGGTGGGAGACCTGGTAGCATACTGTGGGATTCTATGGTTGGGGGTTTAGGTGGAAGTGTGGGTATGGGATTGTATTGTGTGTTGGGATAGTATGATAGGTTGTGGGGTTCTGAGGATAGTTGTGTGTTTTGCTTGCCCTTGCTGCTCTGTTTTTGCTCTGACTGACCTCTGCTGGTTCCATCCTTGTCTCCTTTCCTAGCTCCTTTCGCTTTTTTGTCCTCTCCCTCAGCTGCTGTCTCTCTGTGTTCTGTCTCTGTCTAGGAACCCTTCTTGTACTCTTCAAACTTTTCAACCGTGGTTTCTCTTGGAGGATCCTGTTCGCACTGTTTCTGTCCTAGAATCAGCTTGATCGGTGGGTTTTTTCTCCCCTTCAAGTACCCCCTATTCTCTGAAAATTTACAATCTCGTCCATGTCTTCTCCCCCTATTTCCGTGATGATTTTCTCAATCTCCTTTCTTCCTTCCTGCCGTCTTTCAGTGTGTGTCCTTTCCTCTCTCCCCCGAAGCCCTTTGGATAAACACTGATTTTGCCCTTTCCTCCTCCCATTGCCTCTCCCCTCTGTGACTCTGGTTCCTGTCTGTATGTGGTTCATTTTTTTCCCTTGATTTTTCCAGTGGCTTTGGAGCATGGTTGTGCCTCAGAAATTCGGCCTAATTCCCTCTCCATCTGCACCCAGTGCTCTTCCTTTCCACTCCCTGGCCCTTCTTTGCAGGCTGATATGACCTTAGCATAATTCATATCTCCTTCCTTCCTGTTCAGCCTCTCAGTTTCGTATGGTGTGTCTTCCTCTGGTCACTGCCCTGAGACTTGCTTCAACCTGTTTACCTCAAATTCTAGGACCTTTACCCTGGCAAACTGCAGAGGATGAGAGAGAGAGAGAGAGAGACGGGGGAGAAAGGAAGGGTTAGGGTCACTTCACAGGAAGGTGTGAAAACCCTGTATATGTGTGTGTGTGTGTGTGTGTGTGTTTATGTGTGTGTGTGTACTCACCTATTTGCGGCTGCAGGGGTCGAGTCACAGCTCCTGGCCCGCCTCTTCGCTGATTGCTACTAGGTCCTCTCTCTCCTGCCCCAGGAGCTCTATCATACCTCGCCTTAAAACTATGTATGGTTCCCCCATGTGTACCACCTATTTGTGGTTGCAGGGGTCGAGTCCTAGCTCCTGGCCCCGCCTCTTCACCGGGCTGTGTGGTGTGTGTGTGTGTGTGTCTGTGTGTGTGTGTGCATGGGGTGTGTGTGTGCACATGTGTGGTGTGTGTGCCATGTGTGTTTTGTGTGTGTGTGTGTTGTGTTTTGTGTGTGTTGTGTGTGTGTTATGTGTGTGTGTGTGTGTGTGTGAAATGTGTGTGTGTATGTGTGTGTGTATGTGTGTGTGTGTGCATGCTACATCTATTCAAGTGCCTAACAGCAGATTCTGTACTCACCTAGTGTGTGTGCATGTGTGTGTGAGTGTGTGCATGTGGTGTGTGTGTGTGTGTGTGTGTGTGTGTGTGTGTGTGTGTGTGTGTGTGTGTGTGTGTGTGTGAGTGAGTGGTGTGTTTTGGCGTGTGTGTGCTACGCTATTCAAGTGCCTAACAGCAGAGCCTGTTCTCATCTAGTGTGTGTGTGTGTGTGTGCATATGTTTAGTAAACAGTCCTTATTTCCCCACGTAATGTACTACATATGTAATTGCATATGTACCCGATCTCTTGGTTCCCACTGTACTGTCTTGTTTAAAATTACGTTCAAAAAAAAAATATACTAGGCTTCGCCTGTGTGCCGCTACCTCTTATTACTGCTTAACTCTCCTACAAACCCCAATAAATTCTATTAAATGCCAGTATATGCTGCTTATTCTAATTCTGATAGCTCAAGGGAGTGACCCCCAATTCCAGCTAGAGACTGGTGCTGTTGACCCCATGCAACTCAAACTAGGTGAACTTACTTGCGGCTGGCAGTGGGTAACGCTGCGGGTCCGTCCTGTGTCCCCGAAGTTGAAGAAGTTTGATGCTTCACGGTAATTTTTTCCACTAACTTCCTGTAGGGACTATGTCTCTAGTTCATCTAATTTTTCACTCACTCACTGTATTTACTGACACATCTATACAAAATTCTTATCTCCCTGGTCTTGAGTCGCACTTATTCTTCAAAATAAACCCCCCTGCGTTATTATGGCAACACTATTTAGGCTTGACACATAGGTTCACCTTCCTTCCAACGGCCCCCACTAACACTTAGCCACTATTTCCTTTGTTTTTTTTTTCTGTGATCACTTTATATTTCCTTTTTTCGGGGCTTAAGTGATTATATGCACTCTTATGCGTGCACAGCCTGTATCCCACATCTATTCCTTATGGCACAGTCAGAAATTACCACCAAAACACAAGCTCAAACCCCGTGACTCCCCCACGAGTGTGTGTGTGTTTTGTGTGTGTGGTGTGTGTGTGTTGTGTGTGTGGGGTGTGTGTGTGTGTGTGTTTTGTGTATGTGTGTGTGTGTGGTGGGGTGTGTGTGTATTTATTATTCTTTTAACAAACCGGCCGTATCCCACCAAGGCAGGGTGGCCCAAAAAGAAAAACAAAGTTTCTCTTTTAAATTTAGTAATTTATACAAAGGGGAAGGGGTTACTTGCCCCTTGCTCCCGGCATTTTAGTCCCCCTCTTACAACACGCATGGCTTACGGAGGAAGAATTCTGTTCACTCCCCATGGAGATAAGAGGAAATAAACAAGACCCAAAAACTAGAAAGGAAAATAGCAGAAACCCCAGGTTGTGTGTATGTACAGTGGACCCCCGCTTAACGATCACCTCCCAATGCGACCAAGTATGTAAGTGCGTTTGTACGTGTATGTTTGGGGGTCTGAAATGGACTAATCTACTTCACAAATTCCTTATGGGAACAGATTCGGTCAGTACTGGCACCTGAACATACTTCTGGAATGAAAAAATATCGTTAACCGGGGGTCCACTGTAATATATGCTTGTGGTATAAACCTTGGTAATAAATACCGACAAGTTGGTTTAGAAAAACGTAAGCAAACACTATGACATATTTATTAGAAAACATTTCTGTCCTGGACCTTGACACTTCTAACATACAGAGGTAGAAAGGCATTATATATATAGGCGGAGAGTGAGGTGTGACGTCATAAGAACATAAGAATGGAGTAACACTGTAGAAGGCCTACTAGCCCATGCGAGGGAGGTCCTTATCAAAACAACCTCTGCCTATGATGAGGACGGGTAGACGATGAAATCATGTGACTCCTGTGTTGTTGGGGTTGGTGGTGCTTAAGTAAACATATATGCCAATGTTTTTGAATTTTGTAGTTTCCAGTGTTGCGTTCTATAGTGTCGGTGATGGCGATTAGTGAGGCTTCTAGGCACCGTCGGCATCTGAGGTCTGGTTCGGTGAGAACGAGTTGTGCCTCATTCCAGTTTTATCAAATGTCCCGTGGAGTCTCTGTGGAGGCACAGGCGTACCTTACATCGTCTCTGTTAGAGGCATTTCGATGCTCATTCAAGTGGCTGCAAGATCTCTGCCCGCTCGCCTACATATTTCCCTTGGGGCAGAAACCCCCAGGGGAATAGTGTAGACCCCTGCTGTAGAAGTTTTAAAGGGGTGGGGCTGCGTTTCGAGTGAGGGCTTGTAGATGATTGTAATTGAGGAGTTTATCTCCGTTATGCGCGCCGGGAAGGTTCTCTGTACATTTTTCTAGGTCAGCAATTTCTCTGCCTTGAAAGTGCTGTTAGTGTGGCAGCAATTTCAAGACCTTGATAGAGCAAAGTAGTGACCTGAAGATGTCATCATGGGCTTGGCCTCCCTAGTTATCTGAAGGTTCTCATTATCCATCCTGTCATTTTTCTAGCGTGCGATTGATAAATGTTATGGTCTTGAAGGTGAGTCCTCGAATGATCAACTCCCAGGTCTTTGACGGTTGGGTGTTGTCGCTCTATTTTGTGGCCAGAATTTGTTTTGTACATCTGATGAAGATTTAATTTCCTCTGTGTTTACATATCTGGATATTGAAATTTCTCATCATTGATCTTCATATTGGTTTTCTGTCAGCCACTGAAAAGATTTGGTTGATATGTTCTTCCGCCTGGTGCCTTGCAGTGTCTGCAATGGAAGGACACTGTCATGCAGATTCGGTGTCATCTTGATTGAACACGGAGTTTCATGAGGTTTGGCCTGGAGGCAGTGTGCATGGGCATGTCATTATGCCTGTTCGAAGTCATTTGGCCATCAGCATAACATGGATAGGCTTGTTGTTAACCAAATTCTGTGGCTCTCTCATAAAAAATTTCATTTTATCTTCGACTCTCAGTCTGGTTAGCGGCTTGCTAAAAACTGAGTCAATATGGGACTTGAGTAGCTCACTCATTTCCTTGCTGTCATCTGTGTAGGGGAACCCATCTTGTTTAGTAGTGGGCCCAATACTGGCGTTGTTCTCGATTTCGATATGGCATTGGAGAAGAAATGCTTTGGGTTTCTTTCGATTTCATATTTATGGCTTTTAGTTCTTCCCGCCCGATTCCTGATCCTATAAGATTCTTTGCTTAAGTTCGATGTTGCTATTTCCCTGATTCAGTGTCTCCCTACGCATTTCAGATTATTGACTCTTTTAGCCGCTCTGTTATTCTTTTTCGTTCGCCTGTAAAGGAAGCGCCTGTCTCTTTCTATTTTACATCTACTCCTTCCTTTTTCTTAGAGGAATAAGCCTTGTGCATACATCGGAGGGCACCAGTTAACTGTTCTAGCATAAGTTGGGATCTGTATGTTGTTAGTCTATCTTCCCAGCTTTATCGGGTATAGGACTTGGTTTACTTGGCCACTTTATATATACAATGCTTTACTTATGCAATAATTATGAGGTTCTCTTAAAACAAGGGCTAAAAGAGCAAGATGGAGGCATTTGTTGTAAGATTAATGTGGTCACTGTGACCCATTGTGACCCTCTGTGACCCACTACGAAGTCTCTGACCCACTGTTGATGGGCCTCTGTGGACCCACTATGATGTTCTGTGACCCACTGTGACTGGGACGCTAAGTGGGTCTCAAAAACAAGAGTTTTCCTTAGGAGTTATACCTAGAGAGGGTTTTGGGGGGTCCAATTGCCCCGGCGCCCGGTCTGGTGACCAGAACCTCATGGTGGATCAGGGCCTGATCAAACCAGGTTGGTTACTGTTGGCCGCACGTGAACCGTCGTACGGAGCCACAGCCGGCTGATCAGGGTACTGTACTTTAGGTGCCTGTCCAAGTGCTTCTTGAAGACAGCAGGAGTCTTCTATTGGTAATCCCCCTTATGTATGTGGGAGGAGTTGAGCAGGTCTTGGGCCCCTGTCACTTTTGTGCTGTCTCTTACCGTGCTAGTGGCTCGCCATGCTTTTCATTGGGGAAATTGTTACATCGCCTGTCGTGTCTTTTGCTTTCATAGGGAGTGATTTTCGTGTGAAAATTTGGTACTTATCTCTCCAGGATTTTCAAGTGTATACAATTATATCTCCCGCCTAGTTCCAGGGAGTACAGGTCGAGGACTTCAACAGTTCCCACGTGATTTTAGGTTGTTTATTTCGTACTTATGTGTGCCGTGAATGCTGTTCTTTACATTTTATAGGTCAGCTATTCACCTGCCCTTGCCCGGCGCTGTTAGTGTGCAGCAATAACCAGCCTAAATAGAACATGCGTCCAGATAGAGTCTATATATTGTTCATCATATTGCTAAGAATAATTTATGTCTTCAGCTGCTTCTAGGATATTTTCATGCAATTCCTGCTACCATTTTTTATTATTACAGTTCTTGCGGAGGATTAATTTTAGCACTTTTATGACTTGGTAAATTAGGTTAAGGCGAGCAAAGCTATATTTTTTTTTTTTTTAGAAGTTCGGGCTCCGTGCCTTTTTTATGCGTATGTTATATGTGGGTAATTATGGCATCGTTGCTTTGTTGTGAACTATAGCAGCAGAATGTTTCCAGTTATGAGTTGTAGGAAAAAGTTTCCTGTTGCAAAGCGTGTTTGGCTATTGTCCATTCCAAGGAGGTGCCATGAAGCTAGAAAAGGGCTCTTGATCCAAATATTGCAGACTTCTTCGTTGAATCAAACAAGGATTATCTCTCATTTCCTAAAGTGTTGTATGAACCCTTCGTGTTTAGCCCATTCTGTGAATATATAACAATAGGTGTTACTTACTGTCTTGGTCCAATTTTGGGAAGAATTTAGTAGTATAATTATTATATTTCCTCGTTATGTGTAGTTATTCATTATTTAGGTTTAAAAATCCATTGGCTGCACAAGGTTTATTAAGGCCATAATTCACCTATACGCTGACATCAGACTATTCCTTAAATTAGTGTCTCCTAGTCGGTAATGCATAACCAAATAGTGTCCTAGAGCCTGGGCCGTCCGGGCTGAACACACAGGCAAATCTCCTACACTTGCTGTCCTTTGGTTACCTAGCAGTAATAGGTATCTAAGGGTTAGTCTAGTGTGGGTCCGAATCCTATTTTAGGATTTCTTGAAAATCTCCCTAGAATTGCTGTCCAGATACCTAAAGTCAGTACCCAATCTAGGAGTTCTCGGGCTTATCCTAGGGTAGGACCAAATGGAGATAAAATGTTATTCTTGCTTTTGTTAGGTTATTATTATAAAGGCAACAGGGCTCTGTGCAGTATCCTCCTTTTTATGTTCTATTGTCAGTTGTGCACGCGCCGTGTGGCTAGTTTTATTGTGCACCCGCGGCTCATCCTGTGAGCAGTAGTGCAAAAATCAGGATTGTAGAGGTCACAATAGGTCTTTGTCAGACCCCCACGGGGAGAGTACGATCACTAGGAGAATATTACACCTCATTTCATATTGCAAGGGCTAACCCCGCATGGATCAACATCGCCCTCCCTTCAATCCCCCCCCCACCTGGAAGTGGGAGGCCAGATTTGATCCAATAAAGCGGAGGACAAATCTATTACTGGCATGACATACTCTTTCAGGTTTAAAGTGAGTGGATATGGAGCGTGACCATGGTAAACCACCAAGGTGGGTGCACTGTGGATGCTGTCAGGTTCCAGGTGGTGGCTCCTTCACACAATCAAGTCATTGAGTGCAAGTTTATGACAACTTCATGTTTCTTCATATTCAACCAATTTATTTCTTTGTATATATTTTTTAACTGTTATAGATATGGGTTATATTGGTTTTTATAATGCAGTTTCAGAATGGGATATCATGCAGTAGTTGGTTGTCCTCTCGAGATGGGCCTTGATTTCAGTGAGGGACTTTTGATCAAGAAAGTGAATCATCATCCTTGTGGAATTATTATTATTATTATTATTATAATTTATTATTTAGTATATTATTATTATTATTATTATTAGTTTATTTTATGTGAGCAAATCACCTGAATTATTGCCCTGCAAGTAATTTGGGTTAAAGGTAAGTTGGGACTTTAGGTCACAGCAGAGGTCGCCTAACTGTAACTCCCTCGATGCCCACTCCCTACCACACTCACAGGAAAGTAGACCTGTTATTAATTTATAATTATTATTAAAATCAGCTGCTTGTAAAATTAAACTTGTGTAGATGTATATGATAGGCTTGCATGGGTACACAGATGTAATTATTATACATAAATTAATAGTGTTATTAGAAAAATTCGTATTACTACTTACCATTTATCACTGGAGGACAATGCTGATGGAACACACCCTATCTTTACCTAGCAGCTAAAATTTATAATGGTCAATGCAAAAAAAATAGGACGTTATGGATAGAATACTTTAGCTTAAGGTGTTGTGCTGGGAAGGAGTGGGAGTCTCTATTTTTCCATCCTGATTGTCGAATTGTAAGGGTCTTTCCACACTTAATTATCCCAATTCTTCAGCATATTTGAATTAAAGATGTGGCCGATATACACAACTGGACCTTCGAGACACGCCTGATTACATTTGCAATTCAGTCAGGGTTCCACACATTAATTTAATATGGCGTCTCTTTGCGCATTACACTCCAGCAGCTGTTCCACATGTGCCCCCTCACTCACAAATTTCTCGAAAGGATTCAAAATCAGCATCAGATTTTATTACACATTATTATATTATCTATTTATGTGTTCCAGGTAATCCAGGTCTACATTTAGGAAATTATGTAAAAAATTTCCAACTTTCCGTCATTGGATCAACCTTACTGCCTTCCATGGCTCAAAGAGCTGTCACCTACGGGTTTAGGGCTTTCCCTGGTTTTTTGTGGTCGTCAACTTACATTGGTAAACAAAGGTTACGTTCACGTGTTTCAGTTTTCGTGCGTTTCTACCTATTCTCCGTGCACTTATAAACTAGCATTCGGTGGCAAAATCTAATCTAATCACCTCAAGTTTGAACTTAGTTTGGTTCCCCGCGTACTCCCGTTCTGTGAAATAGAACCTTACGGGTGTACGATTACACCAAGACAAAACATCAGGGAAGAGGAGATATCAACGATTACACAAGAAAAGTTTTTGCTGTTCTAGGTTACGTAATTTGCTCAAATCATCCTTTATAAATAACAAACATTACTGTAATAAACTTTAGGCAGGCAGTCGAGGTTCCATATGATATGTTTATAGAGCCTTAACATTAATGCCAACGCTACTAAGGTGAATGGGCCTGTACTAATGATACGCAGTTGAAACACCTTCAGTAGAATTGGCGATTTTTTGTTATACGTACTTGCGACACCAATGAATTAAACCTATCCTCCCTTTACCTTAGCTAAACCTGATTGCCCCCATGTATTATGTGCTGCACTTATTGGTGAATGTCTTACAAAATGGCAGTACAATCCCTTTGGTATTTTGGAATTCTTCTATACAATCAATGGAAGTTATTGATATGTGAAGGCCAAATCTTTTCCACATATTCTTTAATGACTTGCACGCAGTTCTTCCTAGGATTTACTGATGATTGCAGTGGCATCCCATTAATCTTTGATGGAACGCCCAGATTGCTAGCTCATCCTCACCATCAGTTTTCCTGATGTATTGGAAAGAGGTGCTGTTAAATGCTGATAGCATACAGGGTTTTCCTTGCTTTAGACAGTCTTGCTTTTATGCAAATTTCTCTTTATCCAGTGGCCCCTATTTGTATCCAGGTAATTATCTATATTACCATTCATTGAAGTCGGCAACAACAGTATGTATATCTTTAAATATCATCACTATTTTTTTTTTTTTTATTAAAAACATTGGCCATTTATTTATTTATTATATGTCTTTGCAAACAGCGTTACATTCAGATTTTGTATTACAATAGTGGGTTGCAATTGCTATATGAGAGCCTCTACTATGCCTAGGCTTTTATGGGCCAACTTAACATTATTGGCTTACAGACTACTTAACACTTTGGATCATATCATAGTTGTACAGTAGGATCAGTAATTATTCATAGTCATATTAGTAGATATTATTTAAATTAATCAAAATTTGTATATAAGACAATAGATATTTTCATAGTCATGTTTTCGAAAATTGCTTTTTGTGAAAAACAATGATTCAATTTTATTCCTGTCAACAATGGATAAATGGTTCAAAGTTGATTGTTGAGTTATGATGTGGGAGCTACATAAGTGAGTATGTGTTACTGAGTATGTAGCATTTAGTATAAGGGTGAAGTGGCTTTGAGAAGAGTCATAATTGATTTTCAGACTGGGTTACTTTAAATCTTCTGGTAATGAATTCATTTATTTTGGGGCCCTTATGTGCATTGAGTTTTTACACAGTGATATATGGACACGAGGTATATCAAAAATAAGAGATCTGTGTTCTTGTGTTGTTGTCATGTGTCCTGTTTTAGGTTGGTGAGAAGTGTTTTTGTGGAGGGTTATATTGCGTGTTTGTCTGTGTATGTAGTAGCACATGAATAAGTATGGATGTTCTTAATGGGAGCAAGATTCAGACTTTGAAAAATTGGTGGAGTATGTTGGCGGGAGTGGGATTTGTATCTTTCTTACTGTCTACCTTTTGCTGGGTTATTAGAGGTTTCTAGGTGATTGGATGTTGTTGAAATCCCCATGCACAAATTCCATATGTAAGATTAAGGTATTTGAAGTGAATGGGACAGTGCCAGGAGAGCTGTTTGTGGAACGTAAGTACCTTTATCTTGGATTGTATGCCTCACGGTCTTGGAGATTTGCTTGGTGATTTGTTGTATGTGTGTCCGGAACTTAAGGCTACTGTCAAGGTGGATACCTAGGAATTTTCCTCTGGGAGTCTTGTGATGATGATCCGTTTAGCGTTCAACTGTTAATTGGTTCATTTTGCAGCCTTTGTTTCCATTTTGTTCCATTCCTCTTTAAATGTCCAGACTACTCAAACAACCCCTCAGCTCTGGATAATACTTTTAGTAACCACTGCACTTCCTACTAATTTCCAAACTACGGATTTTCTACATTATATTCACACTGCACATTTCTTCAGACATGACATCTGCACTGGCCTTTCACCCTTCTTGTTGCACATTCACAACTCATGCTTCACATCCATATCAAGATCTTGGTATAATTATATCTCATACATTCCCTTCTTTGCTTACATGGATAAGTTCTTGTCAGTGCCTGACTCTCAGTTGCTCCCTTGCCTTTGTTCCTCTATCACAGTTCTATGATTCACCTCATCTTGCATAGACTTTCTGCTGGACAAGTCCAATCACAAAAGCTGAATTACATGCACTTCTATTAATCCCTCCCTCCAGTCTGACATCCAATCTTCATTACCTTAAATTTTGGTTATCCTTATCAACCTTACTCTACTCTTTTCTATATATTCACTTTTTAATTTCCATCTTTTACTTTACCTCCTAATCTCATGAGCAGAGTAATTATGATGTTTTGAGCTTGTATGGAGAGGGAGGAAAGTTGTTGCTATTAAAAAGCTTTTTTCTAAGATAGCTGTCAGTGCTGATTGACCCTGTAGGTTTAGTGTCTGCGTTATGATTGTATAATAATATTAATAATTATGGAAAGCTGTGTAATGGTGGATTAAAAAATATATGTTTTCATGGGTTGGTATGTTTACTGCTTGAACATGTGTGGCATTATCATCTTTACGGATGGACGGTACAAACAGTAGTTTATTTTATGTTACTTTGTGCATTGGCTGGACTAGATGAATCATATTAAATTATCTAAGTAGTTGATTAAAAGTTCCTCTGGTAAATAGGAAGGGCTGCAGGCTACTTATAGAATGCTTGCATGGGACCATTAATTTATCTACACACAGTTCTCTGGTTATGTCTACGACTCTCAAAGATATATGCACAATCTTAGTGAATGTATTTGAAATGTCTAAGATGTTGTAAAAAAAATAATTTGTTTTTCTTTTCCCCAGGTATACATCGAAAAGTATGAGCGCGGATAAAGAGGATATTGTGAAGAGAGATGATTATTATGAAAATAGAAAGTTGAGTAGCAATTCAGTAAATGAACTCATTATAGTGCAATGTAAAATGTAAAGGAAAAGGATTAATAAAGGTTTTAATATATCTTTGGGAATATTTATTTTCTGTTTAGATTATTTTTTATAAGGCAGATGTCCTCTAAAAAATTTTAAATTATATACTACTGTACCTGGTATCCGTTGTTTTATGTTGTATTATGCAACTTCATACCCATGGCAGCCATCTAAGGCCAATAAAAATATTTTAGACATCTTAATTTTGGGTAAACAGGCTTTGAATATGGAAAAATATATATTGCTCCATGTGGAATTAAATTAGAGCTTCACCTATTAGTAAATTTGCATGATGTGAGGTGAACCTACATAAAGTGTGAAAACTAAGATTTGATGGACTTGTAGGGGAGAAAGTGTCGGTAATAGCCACATGGTCCAATTAAATCCGAACATGAATATTGTTTTTGCTTGACCTAAATTACTAGCAGTAATTCTGTACATAACTGACTTGTTTGTGGTTCTTGACAAAACCATACTAAAATGAACATTTAATGGGACAATTCTGTACACAACCAATGGACTTTGGTTTACAAACAATACTATACATAATACTGGAATATACACACAACTGAAAATAATAGTATTTGAAAATAAAGAAGTTGAAAGTATGATGATATTTTTAATTATTTACCTTTTATGAAGTAAGACATGAAATTTATTTAGTGTGATTCAAATAGTGGTGACTCAGGAATTAATTTTTATTCTGCAGTTAACAGGAGCTGTGAAAACTCCATCATTGGTTCTACTTGGAGATGTAGATGCATCAGAGAAGCTGTCAAGCCTCTCTGGGCTTACTTGTAGATGGGTTCAGGAGCCCTAGAGGGAGAATACATTTTGTCAAAGAGCCATATCCATGGAAGTTAGGATTTTCACCAGAACATAGAACTAAGGGATGGGATGTAAATGATTTATAAACCTATTACTTCAGATAATCCGAATCAACATAAATATAAAATACACAACCCGACCTTTTGGTATCACTCGGGCAGTCACTTCACATATAAACATAACCTGACAAAATGATCTCATGATCTCTTCCAATAAAACATCTCTGACTAACTGCCATCATTCACCTCTTTGTTTTACCCTATCACTATCATCATGGCTTCCATGTACAGTGACTTCTTTCGACCTCAGAGGATTTGAAGGTAAGTATTAGTAAAAGATTTCTTGCTGAAAAATGCCTTTAACCTTCCATATTGTCAGCTTATTGATATTCATTTTTAGAAGCAGTAAAATTTAAAGATACAATACTGTCTCTAATAACTAAGAAATTAGTGGATAGGTGATCATTTTAATTATTGTAACTCGGATGCCTGGTTGTCAGGCTCTGATCCAACAGGATGCTTGGTCAATGCCGGGCTGCGGAGGGCGTTGACCCCGGAACTATCTCAGGTAAACTCCAGGTTTTATCAGGAGATTGTAAATGAAGGAAAGCACTGATAGTTCTTATCAAGATTATTATTATAATCAGAACAATGAAGTGTTAAACCCACTAGGGCCATACAGTGCTGCATGGCAGGGGGGTGCTGTGGGATTAGTATAGCTAGGGTTGAAACAGGTAGCAGGGGCAGAGTTTTGTAGAGGTGTGAGGAGTGCTGCCGCGCTGTACAGTCTCTTGTGGTTTAGCACTTCTTTTTTATTTTAATAATAATGTGAGGAGTGCTGGAAAAGAAGTATTATCCAAAGTTTGTGTAATAAATTGGTTGCTGCCAAAAGTTCAGGGGAATTGAATCAAGCAGGGTGGAGATTAAAGTAAGGGTCTTACGAGCAGTTGACTGAATCAGAAGGCAAATTCTGCCTGTTCTTATCAAAGAGATGCAAATGGAGAAATTACTCCATGGCTTCTATCTAGATATTGTTAATGGGGAGGCAATGATGGCTTCTTATCAAAGGATAAAAAAGTAAAGTTAAAAAAAAATTTTAACCACTGTTGTTAGAAAAAGTCTAATATTTAATGGTAAGAAAGTTTAGTGATTGGTTTTTTATTATAATAATAACAATAATTAGAAAAAATTGTATAAATGACACTGATTATTCACTAGAAATTCCCTTTTAAATTACAGCAGTGACAACAGAAAAGAAAAACCATTGGCTAGATAATTGTGTTCTATTGTAGCACTTTATGACCCTTAGCTGTTGCAAGGAACTCTTAATTAAAGAAATTGGACTAGCCCTCCCCTACCTTGGAACTAAACCTGAATATTTTCCCATTCCCCCAGGTTAGCATATGACCCCTCTGGCTAGACACTTTCCCCATCATGTGATAATCTGACTTAAGCTCTTAAATTAATTATTTATAAATATTAATGTCTCATGACCAGAAAATTTGAGGAAGCTTTAGTTATTATTATTATTATTACCCTTATCTAAATGCTAAACCTGTAAGGAGTCAAAGGGAAGCTATATAAGCTATTAGAAGGTCCTGCTCACTGGACATTTCTTATCTTTTTATCTTTCTCTTTGATTATAATAATTATCTTTTTATCATGAATGCTTTTTCTAACTATAATTTGCCTGTGAAAACAAAACACTGTGGAAATTATTCCAAACTGGTATTTTCTAGTTTAAATAAAAATTCTCGCTTTTTTGAGGTAATGTACTTTCTTTTTTTTTACAAAATTTGTTCTGATTATGAGAGTGAATATGGACTTTATTGATTGGTTATGATATTGACGAGGACTTTCTTGATTCGTAATTCAGTTTACCTCAATACATTTTTAATCACCACTAACCTCAATATTTATATTAAGATTACCCTTCAAGGTGTCTCAATACCGTGTGAAGGGTCTTTTGATCCAGGAAGTTGGAAATACCCCAACCCCTTTCTTGGATCGAATCTTATTACTTCCATTCTCCATTCCTTATCCGCTATTTCCAAATCATTAGCATCCTTCCCCCTTAAGGAACGTTTCCTTGATGCTGGTGAGGGCTCTTGATTAGGGAAACGGGATCTGGTGCTCCAGTTCCCTGAGTTAAACCTGAATACCTTCCTTCCTTCCCACAAGCACTGTATAATCCTATGGTTTAGTGCTTCCCCCGTGATTATAGTTTTAATAATAATTAATAGGCATCCTTTCCCATATAAGATACTAATGTACCCCAAACGACACTCCTTACCTATACACTCTTTAATAGATCCTCCCTATCTCACTATGGTATTTGTGGCCTGGAGATCAACACTAGTCAACCACCTTAAAAACCCAATTATTATTATTTAATCAAAAAGAAGCGCTATGCCAAAGGGCTATACAGCATATAACCCAACAAAAAAGCTGCTGTGGAGGATGTATTTCCAGATCCTGTGCTAGACACCACCACCCCACCAATGTTCCAAAGCATGAACTTGTTAATATACCAGACATACATTCATATTTTTTGTGCCTACTATATATACAGAACATTAAACTCCCAATATAAACCCTCCACTTAAACTTCTCCTTTATAGTTACAACAGAACGCAGTCACAATACAAGGCATAAATAAGGCACTCTTAAACATCCCTCGTGTGTCTCACTATGAAAAATGTCAATGGACATAAAGGGCCTGAATTTATTATATATTATAATCCATGGGGGAATGTGCGTTAAATCAATTGGATTATACAGCGCAATGCGAGGGGATGATAGGCATTCAGGCTCATATTCATGGGAAACGAAGCACGAGATCCAATTCCTAGATCAAGAGCCCCTCACCAGTATGAGGAACCTCTCTTGAGGTAAAGGGCCCGACGGATCTGGAATTCACTACCTGAACGGGACTTTGCTTAAAAAATCTCTCATCTTTCAGTACTAAATTCCAAACCAACTTCTAAATCAGTTTTTATATGACCTCTAGTCTAGTTAAACATCTGCACAATCCACGAAATATTTCAAGGTAATTCTTTATACTAGATTACAGTGTGGGGATGAACCATTAATTTTTAATATTATTTTTACGTACAACTTCAATGAGTTATTATTCTTATAACGTCTACCTTGAACTACCTCGCATTAGTAATTAAAATTAATTAAAAAATTTTATTACAAATTAACTAATCTTGTCATAAGTTTAAGTAGTATTATGTACTAGGCTTAGTCTGCCAGAAATGCCCCGGGATGCTAGTGGTTTTCTTTGTACAATACTAGTAAACCAAATTGTAATTACATAATTACAAAGAAATAAAATATTTATCTGCATCTTTTTATCTTATGGGTTTAGCGCTCTACCAGTGTATATAATCTAATAATACTCTCGTTTTAAGTTTGAAGTTCCACAGACATAAATGAGTTTCTTGGTAATTCATGGTCAAATCATGAGTTATCAAAGGTTTAAAATCTTTTTCATAGGATTTTTGTTCCCATAAATGCGTAATTTGTGAACCTCGAGATCATTGTATAAAAAAAGTATGTACCCCAAATTCAGGAGATTCCTTGACGTTGGTGTAAGTTTATCCAGGTACAGGTTCACATAAGTATAATTATTTACCATAAAATACCCCTCCCTTCAAAAAAAAAATTCCTTTTATCAAGAAACCTCAATGGTTTCTTGATACAAGGAATCAGACGTGTCCTCCTTCCCCTACCTTATAACATGTTTAAACATTCATCCAGGCGCTGTATGACCCTAATTATACTAATATAAAGCCATATGAAGTAAATAACCAGCTTGTCAGCACTGGCAGGTCCCAGACCAGTGACGTCAACACAACCTTTCATGGTAAGTGCCTGCATGCTGGTGACAAGCTCTTGCTCCAATGAAACGGGTTACCCACCCTTCCCTTGGATCAAATCTAATTTGCTTTCCAATTTCCCAAGGGAGCTGTATATACCACTATGGGTTTAGCGCTTCCCAATGAAATTTAAAAAGTAAGTGTATGTGAACACGTTGACCTAGTACTGGTAGCTGGCAGTATCAAGGACGGTCACACAGCTGCAACACCTCAGTCACTCTACACCTCATCCAGGCGGACATGTATGCTCTTTATACTATCATTTTAACTACTCTTTTATTCACTTAGCTCGTGAGTAATAGCCTTGTTTCTAATGTAACTCATTTTACATACATATTTTTTTTTTTTTTTTTTTACCATTAAAACTGTTGGGTTCTGTAAGCTTTTATTTAGATTAATTACATTATTTTTTGCAGTTGCCTTATCTAGTAAAAAAAGTGTACATTAAGGTAGGATAACCTGGGTAAAGGTTTATTTTCATTATACTTACACACATTTTCGGATGATCACAATAGTCTTTCATAATAACCTAACATTTTATTTTTCGCCTGTTTGCGAAATAACGTAAGTGTAAATTAAGTAGGATAAACAAAAAACAGTGATTATTTTCTTGATGTACCTTAGTAAGGTTAATTCTGGTATAAACAAATACAGTTACCAGAGATTATTCATGCATTACAGCTATGTTGTAGATGATGAACCTGGATAAACTTAGGTCTGTACTCTATTACTTGTAATGAAGTGGGTAGAATTACCGACTTTATGTTAAGTAAAAGGACACAAGTGCAAATAATGTGACCTTTTATTGTGGCAACGTGGTAATAGTGATATAAGTAGTAGTAGTATCACCACTACTACTACATCACTAGTATTGCCCTCACTCTGAGCCTATATATAACCTCTGTGTCCATGTAATGTTTGTAACGGCTTGACATAGCTCCTGGAGAGTCGAAACGTTGCCACAATTAAAATGGTTCACCATTAGCTGCATTGTGTCTTTTACTTTACACCTTATACCTTAGTTACTTGTGGATAGGTGGTTAGGGAAATTATCACAGATGATAGGTTCCTGGTTCAGTCTGAGGCGAGACGAGACACTGGACATGTCACTGGTTCTGGACCTCGTCTTCTTGGATGTGACTTCCCGTTGCCTCTTATTCCCAGTGCCGCATGACCCCTGTGGGTTTGTGCTCCGCTAACCATTATAATTGTTGAACACCTGCTTTCCCTATATGTATTTCGTTTCACCGGGGTTGGGAACTGGAGTTTACCTGGAGAGAGTTCCGGGGGGTCAATGCCCCCGCGGCCGGTCTGGTGACCAGGCCTCTGGTGGATCAGAGCCTGATCATCCAGGTGTTAATGCTGGATGCTCAGCAAACCAACGTACGAGCCACAGCCGGCTGGCGTTCAAGGAACGCCATTAGGTGCTTGTCCAGTGCCAGCTTGAGGACGCCAGGGGATAGGATTAGGATAGGACTCACAGGTTAAAAAGTTACCCACGAGGGGGAGGGGCAAGTGGGGACAGTGCGAAGAATAGACGGGTGAGAGGAATGTCTTGAGTCCGAAGAGAGAGAGTCAGGACTAGACCCAATGCTAAGCCACAATAACGATATACAAAAGACGATGTAGATACAACAGGAGCTTCTGCAGGCCTTGACTGCACTTGCTGGACGAAAAAATTGCTGCATATCTTGATGTTATTGGCGGTGGAGGAGCTGGAAGGAGTGGTCAAGGGAGGCAAGCTTCTTGATTGGTCAGGTTGTCTTTATATGTGTTGTTGGAGTATTACTTCGGTTTCTTTCGTGAGAGGCTGTTCCTTTTGTTGTGCAATTTTTGGATGGAACGATCTGTTGTCTTGTAATTTAGTCGAAATGCTGGGTTGGTAGTAACTGGTTCAATGGTCATCTGGAGGATTAGTGATGGAAGCTGTGGGATCCTTTACGGTTTGTAAACTTGGACTCTACTGTCGTTTATTTTCTTGTAAAGTGTCGTCATCCATGTTAGGTTCTTGCGTCAGGAGTTCGTATTAAAAGTTATTTCTTTCCAGTGCTGGTATTGATCTTGATGTTGGTCTTCTATATTAATACGTCGAGAGATAGCTGGAGAGGTTTTTGTTGGTGGTTGCCGCATTGAAGGTTCTTTCATTGTTGGTGTCTCCGCTAGAGAGTGTGGTAGAAGACTGTGGGAGAATCGTGGCTTCTGATTGGTCCATATGTGTAGTGGTTGGGTGGAGGTGAAGGAGGTACGCCGCCACGAACGAGCCAATGGACGAGCAGGAGGCGATCGAACGAATAGGAGGCCTTGTTGGAGTGACGTCACTAGGTGTTGGTGGTGTTGGAGCTGCTTGATGCAGAGTGTGTTAGATCTTTGGTAAAATTTGGTATTTCTTCCGAAGGTGGAGATGCTGGGAATATAAATGATGGGCATATTATTTAGTGCAAATAAACTCGTTGATGGTAGAGTTAAAAGATCAGGTACAGCCATATTCTGCATGTGAGCGTATAGTTATAGGCAGTCAGTGGATCTTGGTTACGTCACAAGCTGGAGGTGTGATAATTGGTGGAGCTGGCGAGTAGTAGCTTGAAGTAATTTCGTATAGTATTAGCTTGGATCTTGCAATTGATGCATACGTTGGTGTGTTGCTAGTAGGTTTTATTCTTTGCTGCTTCTTGTGTTTCTTCACAATATCCTTAGTGTAGGACATTTTGCTGCCAGTGTATGGTCCTGTCGTTACTTTTACAGTTTAAGCACGATGGTTTGTGGTGAGTAGAATGGTGCAGGAAACTGAAGGTGTGTCCCTCAATACCACATGTAGTGCAGAACTTCTTTCTCTTTTAACTGGACATGCTTTGGTTTGCGGTGTGATGGTAAGAATAACAGTTCCAAGCAGTGTGATGGATGTTACTGATATCTTTCTGCTTCGATGTAAGTTGGACTGATGAAGTAGATTAAACAGCAAGACCTTAGTTCAGAGCAGTGGAAGCTCATGTTAACGTCAGTGAAGGTGACTTGAGCATGGACGATGCATTCGGGATTTTTGTGATGATGCTGTCAACAGTAGCCCAAGTATTTTGCCGTCTCGTCATGGATGTCTTGAGTTCTGCAGGTGATTGAGAGTCAGAATCTTGTCTAGTTTTTTAAGGAATATGATTTCCTGGCCTTGAGGGCAGGAGATGACATATACAGTAAAACCCTTGAGCAGTAAGTGTAGTGGTGGATCTGTTGGAGTACTTCTCTGCTTCAGAATCCATCGTGACACACAACAATGAATGATTCTTTCAGAGACAAAATGGTGTTGAATTTAAATTTCTGTGCTTCTTGAACAACAGTTGCAAGAGCAATCTTCGTTGAATCATCAACGGTACACTTGTTGGCTTTGATCTTGACACGATTGCGTAGCTCATCGTGCAAGTCAAGGTGAGACAACGCTGGTAAAGGTTCCCCCTCCCAAACGGGGATCGTAGGGAGGTAGGGAGATGAGTAAGTAAGGAGAGCCTGCTATGACTGGCCAGGGCAAGTAGTCTAGTGCAGAACGTTCTGGTCTCTCTGTCTGTCACGTCATCGTCTGGCATCTGACTGCAGGGTTCTGTTGGTAATCCCCCTTATGTATGCTGGGTGGCTGTTGACTGTCTCGGGCCCCATGAACTTATTGTATGGGTCTAACGTGCTAGTGGACACCCTGCTTTCATTGGGGGGATGTTGCATGTCTGCCAAGTCTTTTGCTTTCCGTTAGGTGAGTGATTTTCGTTTGCATGTTCGGTACTAGTCCCTCGTAGGATTTTCCAGGTGTATATAATTCATGTATCTCTCCGCCTGCATTCCAGGGAATACAAGTTTAGGAACCTCAAGCGCTCCTGTAATTGAGGAGTTTATCTCCGTTATGCGCGCCGGGAAGGTTCTCTGTACATTTTTCTAGGTCAGCAATTTCTCTGCCTTGAAAGTGCTGTTAGTGTGGCAGCAATTTCAAGACCTTGATAGAGCAAAGTAGTGACCTGAAGATGTCATCATGGGCTTGGCCTCCCTAGTTATCTGAAGGTTCTCATTATCCATCCTGTCATTTTTCTAGCGTGCGATTGATAAATGTTATGGTCTTGAAGGTGAGTCCTCGAATGATCAACTCCCAGGTCTTTGACGGTTGGGTGTTGTCGCTCTATTTTGTGGCCAGAATTTGTTTTGTACATCTGATGAAGATTTAATTTCCTCTGTGTTTACATATCTGGATATTGAAATTTCTCATCATTGATCTTCATATTGGTTTTCTGTCAGCCACTGAAAAGATTTGGTTGATATGTTCTTCCGCCTGGTGCCTTGCAGTGTCTGCAATGGAAGGACACTGTCATGCAGATTCGGTGTCATCTTGATTGAACACGGAGTTTCATGAGGTTTGGCCTGGAGGCAGTGTGCATGGGCATGTCATTATGCCTGTTCGAAGTCATTTGGCCATCAGCATAACATGGATAGGCTTGTTGTTAACCAAATTCTGTGGCTCTCTCATAAAAAATTTCATTTTATCTTCGACTCTCAGTCTGGTTAGCGGCTTGCTAAAAACTGAGTCAATATGGGACTTGAGTAGCTCACTCATTTCCTTGCTGTCATCTGTGTAGGGGAACCCATCTTGTTTAGTAGTGGGCCCAATACTGGCGTTGTTCTCGATTTCGATATGGCATTGGAGAAGAAATGCTTTGGGTTTCTTTCGATTTCATATTTATGGCTTTTAGTTCTTCCCGCCCGATTCCTGATCCTATAAGATTCTTTGCTTAAGTTCGATGTTGCTATTTCCCTGATTCAGTGTCTCCCTACGCATTTCAGATTATTGACTCTTTTAGCCGCTCTGTTATTCTTTTTCGTTCGCCTGTAAAGGAAGCGCCTGTCTCTTTCTATTTTACATCTACTCCTTCCTTTTTCTTAGAGGAATAAGCCTTGTGCATACATCGGAGGGCACCAGTTAACTGTTCTAGCATAAGTTGGGATCTGTATGTTGTTAGTCTATCTTCCCAGCTTTATCGGGTATAGGACTTGGTTTACTTGGCCACTTTATATATACAATGCTTTACTTATGCAATAATTATGAGGTTCTCTTAAAACAAGGGCTAAAAGAGCAAGATGGAGGCATTTGTTGTAAGATTAATGTGGTCACTGTGACCCATTGTGACCCTCTGTGACCCACTACGAAGTCTCTGACCCACTGTTGATGGGCCTCTGTGGACCCACTATGATGTTCTGTGACCCACTGTGACTGGGACGCTAAGTGGGTCTCAAAAACAAGAGTTTTCCTTAGGAGTTATACCTAGAGAGGGTTTTGGGGGGTCCAATTGCCCCGGCGCCCGGTCTGGTGACCAGAACCTCATGGTGGATCAGGGCCTGATCAAACCAGGTTGGTTACTGTTGGCCGCACGTGAACCGTCGTACGGAGCCACAGCCGGCTGATCAGGGTACTGTACTTTAGGTGCCTGTCCAAGTGCTTCTTGAAGACAGCAGGAGTCTTCTATTGGTAATCCCCCTTATGTATGTGGGAGGAGTTGAGCAGGTCTTGGGCCCCTGTCACTTTTGTGCTGTCTCTTACCGTGCTAGTGGCTCGCCATGCTTTTCATTGGGGAAATTGTTACATCGCCTGTCGTGTCTTTTGCTTTCATAGGGAGTGATTTTCGTGTGAAAATTTGGTACTTATCTCTCCAGGATTTTCAAGTGTATACAATTATATCTCCCGCCTAGTTCCAGGGAGTACAGGTCGAGGACTTCAACAGTTCCCACGTGATTTTAGGTTGTTTATTTCGTACTTATGTGTGCCGTGAATGCTGTTCTTTACATTTTATAGGTCAGCTATTCACCTGCCCTTGCCCGGCGCTGTTAGTGTGCAGCAATAACCAGCCTAAATAGAACATGCGTCCAGATAGAGTCTATATATTGTTCATCATATTGCTAAGAATAATTTATGTCTTCAGCTGCTTCTAGGATATTTTCATGCAATTCCTGCTACCATTTTTTATTATTACAGTTCTTGCGGAGGATTAATTTTAGCACTTTTATGACTTGGTAAATTAGGTTAAGGCGAGCAAAGCTATATTTTTTTTTTTTTTAGAAGTTCGGGCTCCGTGCCTTTTTTATGCGTATGTTATATGTGGGTAATTATGGCATCGTTGCTTTGTTGTGAACTATAGCAGCAGAATGTTTCCAGTTATGAGTTGTAGGAAAAAGTTTCCTGTTGCAAAGCGTGTTTGGCTATTGTCCATTCCAAGGAGGTGCCATGAAGCTAGAAAAGGGCTCTTGATCCAAATATTGCAGACTTCTTCGTTGAATCAAACAAGGATTATCTCTCATTTCCTAAAGTGTTGTATGAACCCTTCGTGTTTAGCCCATTCTGTGAATATATAACAATAGGTGTTACTTACTGTCTTGGTCCAATTTTGGGAAGAATTTAGTAGTATAATTATTATATTTCCTCGTTATGTGTAGTTATTCATTATTTAGGTTTAAAAATCCATTGGCTGCACAAGGTTTATTAAGGCCATAATTCACCTATACGCTGACATCAGACTATTCCTTAAATTAGTGTCTCCTAGTCGGTAATGCATAACCAAATAGTGTCCTAGAGCCTGGGCCGTCCGGGCTGAACACACAGGCAAATCTCCTACACTTGCTGTCCTTTGGTTACCTAGCAGTAATAGGTATCTAAGGGTTAGTCTAGTGTGGGTCCGAATCCTATTTTAGGATTTCTTGAAAATCTCCCTAGAATTGCTGTCCAGATACCTAAAGTCAGTACCCAATCTAGGAGTTCTCGGGCTTATCCTAGGGTAGGACCAAATGGAGATAAAATGTTATTCTTGCTTTTGTTAGGTTATTATTATAAAGGCAACAGGGCTCTGTGCAGTATCCTCCTTTTTATGTTCTATTGTCAGTTGTGCACGCGCCGTGTGGCTAGTTTTATTGTGCACCCGCGGCTCATCCTGTGAGCAGTAGTGCAAAAATCAGGATTGTAGAGGTCACAATAGGTCTTTGTCAGACCCCCACGGGGAGAGTACGATCACTAGGAGAATATTACACCTCATTTCATATTGCAAGGGCTAACCCCGCATGGATCAACATCGCCCTCCCTTCAATCCCCCCCCCACCTGGAAGTGGGAGGCCAGATTTGATCCAATAAAGCGGAGGACAAATCTATTACTGGCATGACATACTCTTTCAGGTTTAAAGTGAGTGGATATGGAGCGTGACCATGGTAAACCACCAAGGTGGGTGCACTGTGGATGCTGTCAGGTTCCAGGTGGTGGCTCCTTCACACAATCAAGTCATTGAGTGCAAGTTTATGACAACTTCATGTTTCTTCATATTCAACCAATTTATTTCTTTGTATATATTTTTTAACTGTTATAGATATGGGTTATATTGGTTTTTATAATGCAGTTTCAGAATGGGATATCATGCAGTAGTTGGTTGTCCTCTCGAGATGGGCCTTGATTTCAGTGAGGGACTTTTGATCAAGAAAGTGAATCATCATCCTTGTGGAATTATTATTATTATTATTATTATAATTTATTATTTAGTATATTATTATTATTATTATTATTAGTTTATTTTATGTGAGCAAATCACCTGAATTATTGCCCTGCAAGTAATTTGGGTTAAAGGTAAGTTGGGACTTTAGGTCACAGCAGAGGTCGCCTAACTGTAACTCCCTCGATGCCCACTCCCTACCACACTCACAGGAAAGTAGACCTGTTATTAATTTATAATTATTATTAAAATCAGCTGCTTGTAAAATTAAACTTGTGTAGATGTATATGATAGGCTTGCATGGGTACACAGATGTAATTATTATACATAAATTAATAGTGTTATTAGAAAAATTCGTATTACTACTTACCATTTATCACTGGAGGACAATGCTGATGGAACACACCCTATCTTTACCTAGCAGCTAAAATTTATAATGGTCAATGCAAAAAAAATAGGACGTTATGGATAGAATACTTTAGCTTAAGGTGTTGTGCTGGGAAGGAGTGGGAGTCTCTATTTTTCCATCCTGATTGTCGAATTGTAAGGGTCTTTCCACACTTAATTATCCCAATTCTTCAGCATATTTGAATTAAAGATGTGGCCGATATACACAACTGGACCTTCGAGACACGCCTGATTACATTTGCAATTCAGTCAGGGTTCCACACATTAATTTAATATGGCGTCTCTTTGCGCATTACACTCCAGCAGCTGTTCCACATGTGCCCCCTCACTCACAAATTTCTCGAAAGGATTCAAAATCAGCATCAGATTTTATTACACATTATTATATTATCTATTTATGTGTTCCAGGTAATCCAGGTCTACATTTAGGAAATTATGTAAAAAATTTCCAACTTTCCGTCATTGGATCAACCTTACTGCCTTCCATGGCTCAAAGAGCTGTCACCTACGGGTTTAGGGCTTTCCCTGGTTTTTTGTGGTCGTCAACTTACATTGGTAAACAAAGGTTACGTTCACGTGTTTCAGTTTTCGTGCGTTTCTACCTATTCTCCGTGCACTTATAAACTAGCATTCGGTGGCAAAATCTAATCTAATCACCTCAAGTTTGAACTTAGTTTGGTTCCCCGCGTACTCCCGTTCTGTGAAATAGAACCTTACGGGTGTACGATTACACCAAGACAAAACATCAGGGAAGAGGAGATATCAACGATTACACAAGAAAAGTTTTTGCTGTTCTAGGTTACGTAATTTGCTCAAATCATCCTTTATAAATAACAAACATTACTGTAATAAACTTTAGGCAGGCAGTCGAGGTTCCATATGATATGTTTATAGAGCCTTAACATTAATGCCAACGCTACTAAGGTGAATGGGCCTGTACTAATGATACGCAGTTGAAACACCTTCAGTAGAATTGGCGATTTTTTGTTATACGTACTTGCGACACCAATGAATTAAACCTATCCTCCCTTTACCTTAGCTAAACCTGATTGCCCCCATGTATTATGTGCTGACTACCTATGGAATTTTAAGTAGTTTTTCGTCGCAGGGCAGGCGCTCAGTGAACCCCTCACTACATAAAATGCTGTAACTGAAACTAATTGCACACTCATTGTTTTTTAAAATCCATGGAGGGGCTAAACCCCTGGGGATTATACAGCGCCAAGGAAAGTGAGGGCAGTTTAAACGGTGGCCCGTGGCCTGGTGGCAAAGCTCTCGATGTACACGCCGAGAGGCCGGGTTCGATTCCCGACAAGGGTAAAAAACATTGGGCGAAATTTCCTTACCCCGGGTTTGTCCATGTTCACTCTTTCAGTAAAATGAGTACCTGGGTGTGAGTCCGACTATGGGGGGTTCGCATCCTGGAACAAAATTAATTTAAATTTGCCCGAATTGCCCCTGCATAAAAAGGGTTTGCTTTCTATATAGCGTATGTCATTGTGTCAGTTATGCCCATGTACCTTGCAGTGAGTGTTGTTAGTTTCATTCCATATAGTGTTTTTTTGTTTGCAATGTATTTTGCCTCTCGTTTATTTTTCTCCATTTTGTGACTGAGCTTCAGCTATACAATTTTTGAGCAGGGCTTCAGAATTGCATTTTTTTGCCACTGCGGGTTTCCCTTTCCCAGCGAGTACTGAAATTAGAGATTTCAGCCTACGAACATTAGGCAATATTTTTTAAAGGGAGGGAAGAGGATGAGTCTTCAAGAGATGAAATAAAAATGTGTTAACACAAATCTCGGGAGATAACTTGCATGTTTCAAACAACACCCAGCAAGACTGACGGGGGCTAATTCAGTCACTCTTCTAAACGATTAATTTTCTCAAATGTTAAACACTATAAAAACCCTTTTTTTATTTTTGTTAGTACAGCTTATTCTCTGGTAACTACTGTTACCAAATGTTCTAATCATAACCATGATTTTTAAAGAGGTGGCCCGGGTTTAAGCCAGGGGAAGGCCTGGTCAGATGTCTAAAAGCTCCACTGTGAGTCATCATATAATTAAGACCTGCGTCAGTAAACACTTGTCCTGTAGTGTGACAAACATAAGTAAGTAAGTAAGTTTATTCAGGTATACACAAATACAGTTTACATAGAATTATCATACATAGCAGCATATGTGTAGAAAAACTTAGGATAACCCAAAAATCAGACAGAGTGACGTACTTACCTTTGGTAATTAATCTGGTAGACTGAATAGCACTGACTTACGTTTAATTCTTTCTTTTATGCTTTGTTTATATACAAATTTTATGAAAATAAATAAATAGCGATACAGCACATTGAATTATTTTTTTCATATGTAATAAAATTTTTAAAATTAGAATTAAAAATTCGCCCCTCAAGGAGGTTCCTTGTTTTTGGTGAGGGGCTCTTGATCAGGATTGATCGGGTTTCCATTCCGTAAATTTAAAGCCTGAATCTTCCCCCCCCCCCTCCCCTCACGGGGCGGTAAACCCCCAATGGGTTTAGTATCCCCACGATGAAAATTTTTTTATAATAATTATATTCTGTAAAAAGGGCCAAGGTTTTCACTGAAACAAAGTAATGGAAAATTTTCTGCACTATACAGTTTTACCCAAATGTCTTAAACCTTTGTGTTTCAGCCAAAAATGCGACGAGGCCGCGTTTAGGGGAGACAAGAAAAAAAGGGAAGGAATTACTCTCACGGGGGGATGGGGCCTAAACCCGAGGGTTTCATAAAATGCCTGAAAAAATTAACCCGTATTCGGGTTCCTTAGATTAAGACCCTTCACCATCAACGGGGAAGGGAAGCAGCGCTGTATGACCCTTAGATAATAATAAGGGGGGGAAAGGGAAACTTGAGAGATTTAAATTTTTTTGTTTTGTTATCAAAATTTTAAAAAAACTTTTTCATTGTACACATCAATCTATGACATTTACAGCAAGAACTCTTTTGGTTTTAATAACCTCATGGTGGGTTTTTTCCTGTGACTATTTTAATAAAGGGGGACGCAAAACCCGTGGGATTACGCAGCACCTGGGGGGGGGATGTAAAAGGAATCAGGCAAATTTCAGGAACCGGAGCAAAAACCCCAATTCCCTAGATAAAGACCCCCTCACCAATAAAGGAACCTTCCTTGGAGTTCCCGTGACAAACTCTCACACAAGAGGGCTCCTAAAAAGAAAATAGGTTCATATCTGGGCATATACAGTTCAAGATAGGATAAAAACATGAAAAAAATAATCATAATGCGCAAGGGGGATAGTTTTTGGCATGATAAAATAATAATTGGCATTGCGAAATAATAAGGTTATATGTATAAAAGGTTACAAGCATAGTGTACCACAAAATAAATTTTATCAAAATTGGGAACATTTCGTAAAAAAAAAGATCATGGATCACGCAAAAATTTTTTTGGGGACCTTGGGAAAACCACTGTATTTAAAAGGCAAACGTGCTTTTTTAACTTTTCAAAATTTTTTGAAAAGAGGGTTTTTCGAAGGGGGGGGGGATAGGATTTTAAAAAGCGCCAATTTGGTCTGGTTTAACTTGAATCACCTGTAACGGAGAGGGGCCAAGGGTCACCAGGGGAATGGAAAGGTGGGACTGGAGGGGAAGGGGCCAGAACTAAGTTAGTTTAAAATGTTTTTTTAGCACCCCCCACCCTCCCGTGGGGGAGTCAAAAGATTTCAGAGGTACATATTGGTCCCGGGGGGACTCCAAAGTTTGATAGCTGACAAATTACAAAGGTAAAAACAATCTGGTCATAATCAAGACCAAATTACAAAGGTAAAGAGCCCAGGGAGGGGGCAACTTTCTGCGTTTTCAATGGGTGTCTACCCCAGGAAAACAGGCACCTAGCACCTCTGTTGTTGGGAATGGGGAATTCCCTGCTTTTTGTTAACGCTCATTTCTCTGTAATTTTTCTATGATTGTAATCATGTAAACGTGTTTACATTCATTTCCTTTAAACTTGTCATGATTTTGACCAGCCTTCCTGAGCTCATTACCTTTGGTAAATTCTCATGTTTAATGTTTTATATTCATTACCTTTTCCAAACTAAGAGGGGTGCTTCAATAAAAACTTTTGGCCAGGGAAACGCTAAACCCGTAGGGAAAAACAGCCCCTGGAAATGGGGGGTAGAGGGAATCAAATCCAAGGAAAGGGAAATAGGGCCCCATTCATTGGATCAAAACCTCCACCGACACCCAAAGGGACCCCCCCCCCCCCCTGAGGGGTATGTACTGTGGAAAATTGCATTTTTCTAATTAACCATTATAACATAACAGAAAATATAACAAAGAAATTTTTTATTTACGATTACAAGACAAGTAGGAATTTGGGACACCTAGGTCGCAAAAAATTCCCCCTTCGATCCTACCACTGTCATATCCACAAGTTGCCTGGAAACCTTTAAATTTAAAAAAAAATATACATACACCGAATTGGGAAAAATAAAATTTTTGGGGCGGGATTACCTGGAGTTTACCTGGAGAGAGTTTTGGGGGTAACGCCCCCCCGCCCGGGCTGTGACCAGGCCCCTTGGGTCAGCGCCCCGTCAAAAAGGCGTTCGCTGGCTCACGCAAACCAACGTACAAGCCCCAGCCCCTGATCAGGGGCTGACTTTAGGGGGCTTTTCCATGCCAGCTTGAAGACTGCCAGGGGTCTGTTGGTAATCCCCCTTATGTGTGCTGGGAGGCAGTTGAACAGTTTCGGGCCCCTGACACTTATTGTATGGTCTCTTAACGTGCTAGTGACACCCCTGCTTTTCATTGGGGGGATGGTGCATCGTCTGCCAAGTCTTTTGCTTTCGTAGTGAGTGATTTTCGTGTGCAAGTTCGGTACTAGTCCCTCTAGGATTTTCCAGGTGTATATAATCATGTATCTCTCCCTCCTGCGTTCCAGGGAATACAGGTTTAGAAACCTCAAGCGCTCCCAGTAATTGAGGTGTTTTATCTCCGTTATGCCCCCGGAAAGTCTCTGACATTTTCTAGTTCCAAATTTCCCTCCCTTTGAAAGGTGCTGGAGTGCAGCAAATTCCACCTAATAGAACAAGTGACCTGAAATGTCTCAGGGTTTGGGCCCCCAAGTTTTTGAAGGTTCTCATTATCCATCCGTCATTTTTCTAGCAATCGATTGATACAATTTTATGGTCTTGAATTGAGATCCTCCGACATAATCACTCCCAGGTCTTTGACGTGTGTTTCGCTCTATTTTGTGGCCAAATTTTGTTTTGTACTCTGAAAAATTTTAATTTCCTCATTTTTCCCATATCGAAAATTAAAATTTTTCCTCGTTGAACTTCATATTTTTTTTTCTGCAGCCCACTGAAAGATTTGGTTAAATGTCCGCCTGGACCCTTGCAGGTCTGCAAGGAAGACACGCATGCAGATTGGGGTGTCATCTGAAAAGGAAACCCGGGTCTGTGGCTGCATCCTTGTCTATGTCGGAATAGGATGGGGAAACAAGAGGGAGCAGTACTGTCCTTGGGGAAACAGAGCTTTTACCGTACTGCCTGGATTTTACTCTTTGACGACTACTCTCTGGTTCTGTTAGTAGGAAATTTATGACCCATCGCCCGACTTTCCTGTTATTTTTTAGCCCCTTTTTTGTGCCTTTTTACGCCAGGCACACTTTCGAAGGCTTTTGCAAAGTCTGTATATATTACATCTCATTCTTTTTGTCTTCTAGTGCATTTAGGCCCTTGTCGTAGTGACCAGTAGTGAGACAGACGGGAGCGCCCTTTCAAAACCCATGTTGCCCTGGGTTTTGTAACTGGGGGGTTTTTCTAGATGGGTGGGACTTGCTTCTTGGGACCCTTTAAAAGATTTTTAATGGGATTTTAGTGCTATTGGTCTGTAGTTTTTTCTTTCTTTACTGCCCCCTTGGGGAGTGGGGCTAGTCTTTTTGTTTTTAGTAACTGAGGGACGACCCCCGGTCCAGCTCCCTTCCATGGGATGGAAAAGGGCCCTGATAGGGGCTCTTGCGTTCTTTTGAACACAGAGTTCCATGATCTGGCCCGGGCAGAGTGCTGGGCATGCCCCTTTATCGCCTTTCGAAGTCATTTGGGTCAGATAACATCGGATAGGGTTTTGTTAACAAATTTTTGGGGTCTCTCAAAAAAATTATTTTGACCTTTGACTCTCAGTTGGTTAGCGGCTTGCTAAAAAAGAGCAATTGGGACTTTAGTAGCTACTCATTCCCCTTCGTCACTGTGTGGACCCATCTTGTTTTAAATAGGGGCCCAATACTGGACTTGTTCCGATTTTGATTTGGCTAGGGGAAGAAAAACTTTGGGGGTTTTTTTCGATTTCATTTATGGCTTTTAGTTCTTCCCCCGATTCCCGACTCCTAAAGGGTTCTTTAGCTAAGTTCGATGCTTGCTATTTCTCTGACCAGTGTCTCCCTGCGCATTTTTAGATATATTTTCCCTTTTAGCCGCTCTGTTATTCTTTTCCTTCGCCGTAAGGGAGCGCCGTCCCTTTTTTATTTTTCATCTACTCCTCCTTTTTTTTAGAGGAATAACCTTTCGCATACATCGAGTGCCACCGAGTTAACTGTTCTAGCATAATTTGGGGCGTGTTGCTTTGTAATTTTTCCCGCTTATATCGGTTTGGACTTGGTTTTTCTTGGGCCCACTTTTTGTTTTTTGTTATTTAAGTTGAATTTTGGGGAATCTCCCTCGGACTAGTCTCATTTGTCGGTCTGGGGCTCCACGCATACATGCGAACCTCAATTATGTTGTGATTGAGTATATTTTTTTTGAATGGGACATTTCTTATCAATCATCATTGTTAGTAAAGATGAGGTCAGTGTATTCTCCAGTCTAAGCTCATTATTTGCGGGGTTTAAATTGAATTTTGTGCAGAAAAAACTGGGGGGGATTTTCAACAAGTGTCCTTTTTTAAACTGCCTTTAAATTTGTTTTAATTCCTCCGGGCCCTTTTTAAAATCCCCAGGACAAGTTTTGGGCTAAAATTTTAACTGCAATTTTCATTTTCCTAATTTGGGGGAGGCTGGGGGTTTGTCAACAATGCCCTTTTTGGCTGATTTTAAAAACCCCCTGATTTAGGTTCGTTTGTGGTTTTTACAGGCCAACCCCCCCCCCCCCTTTTCCCTTTTCACTCTGTCACATCTTTATAGGTGTCCCCGGGGATCCATATTTCTTTCCCAAATGACCCTTTTATGTGGGCCAGTGAAACCCGGGAACATTCCTTTGCCTCTAAAGCAGCCCACGGATAAAAAGGTATTTTGTTTTTGTTGGGGGTTTTAAACCCCTGAATATTTTCAAAGAAAAGTTATCGGACGGGGGTTTTGTTGGTCTGGGGGGGGATTTTTTTTCCGGCATTAGGTCTGTATTTTGTTGGTTTGGAGTGGGGGGCCACGACTGTGGTTCCACTCAGGAAAGACGGATTTGGTGTACATTTCTGCCATTTCCTGCCATTTTTTTTTCCTTCCGGCACTAAAAAACCTCCCCTTTTGAGGGGCTGGGCTCCCCAGGTTTCCCATGGCCGGATTTTTTTGTATTTTTTTTGTCCCCTTTAGTGGATGCCTGGCAATTTAAGTTATGCCAGTCTTTCCTGTATGAAAGGACACTTTCGGGGTGAAAAACTTACAGAAGGATTTTTGCATTTTCCGTTGTCATATGGGCATGACATTTTCTAGGGTGGCAATTGCATGTCCCACTTTTTCCAGTTTTCCCCCTGCCAGCAGATACCAAGTGCATATATTGCACAGGTTTGGTTTCCTTTCCCTTTGGGTTTTTCTGTGACTGTATTCCCTTTTGGGTGCAGTTTCCCTTTCTTTTTTCCTACCTCCCTACACCAACAAGGACCCCACCATTTTTTTTGGGAAATTTTTTCCTCCATTGCTATTGGAGTCCCTTTTTTGCTATTTCCTGCGGTATTTCTATTTTTGCAATATTGGTTTTTATCTTACTTTGACTACACTTGTTTCCCTACATGGCTCCGCCTCTATGGGGCCCATTTATATGATTCCTTCCTGCTATAATTCCCGACTACCGGGAAAAATCCCAGCTTCACCATTACGGTATTTAAAAATAAAGAAAAATTTATAGAATACACAATTACATAACGGGAAAGAAAAAAATTTTAAATCACTCACCAATTTGACGGGAAATTTAAATTGTATCATACTCAGAAAACCTCACTCTAACAAAATCTATGAAAATAATGCGGGCCAAATACACAAAAATCTAAAAACTTATCTGATTCCGGAGCGTCTTTTCCAGCGTCTGATATCTAAAGTTACGGGAATCCATCCCCAATTTCGCCCCTTTTGAGAGGGTCAACACAATTTTAACCTCAGAGCACGAAAAATTCTTCCCATTACACCAACGTTTTTACAAAATTCAAAACCAAGATGGCGATCTCGTCTGCCAGCCAGGCTTTCCCTTTTCAGACATAAATATTTAAATACAGTATGGCCACTATTTTAATATAAATATTGAATTTATGGAAAATAATACAGTATTTTCCACATGTACATGCAGAAAAAATGTATCTCTTAGTGTATATCATGGGAAAATGTATCTGTAATACATGAAGTTTGTATTTTATAAAAATTATTTTGTAATGTATATACACCATGTAAATGAGTATGAACAAATGTGAACTATACATACCAATATTGTTTTTTGTACACCAATATGGGTTTGCATGTACCACTGATTTACATACACGGGGGGGGGGATGTGGGAAAGGCACAGCTAAATTCGGGGGGAGCACAAACCAATTTTCCCAAATCAAGAGCCCCTCACCAACTCAAAGGGAACCTTTCCCTTTAGGGGTTTCCAGCAGGGGGTCAGCCCAAAACGAATGTAACAGGGAAATTAATAATGGGACTAGCCTATAGTTTCAAATTCCCAGGTAAATTTGGTTACAAAAAAAGTCCTAATGATCTCAATTAGTCACGGTCAGCCAGCACACCCAAATAAATCTACCTCTTTAATTTTTCCATTAGAAAAAACTTAATCCCAAAAACTTATGTTCCGCTAATCGAATGTAAAAAAATGTCTCAGCCCCCCCAGAAATAGTGGGTTGTTATCAAAAAAACTGGGATATTAGAAAATAATGCAATGTTTAAGAGCCCCCAACATCTGGCCCCAAAAAGGGCTTTAACCGGGGGAAGGAACTTTTTTATTTGAGGGCAAAAGTTACTCCCGTAGTGCATCGAGCGGAAAAAAACTTAATGGTTAATGTGATTTTAAATTTTTATTATAAAAAAAGAAGCGCTAAGCCACAAGGGGTTCAGAATGTGATTTAAAGCCAGTACTACACGAGGGTTAATTAAGGGGGTGAAAATAAAATTTAAATTTCCAAAAAAAAAACCTCACAAGGGCCCGTGTGTTACCACGCCTCCCCGGGTTTTAAAAAGTGAAATAAGCGGTTAATCCCATTGGGAGCCTCTCCCGGACGGGGCTTTTTCCTCAGTTTCCCCTTTTTAAAACCCAAAGTTTTACCCCAGGTAAAATAATTGCCCGTCTTAGCAGCCTCTTAGGATGTTTTTAAATTTCCCCTATTTCCCTTAATACCCCTCCTATATAGTCCCCTATTCCCTTCAAAATTCACCCTCATCCTCGCAGTAAGGGGTTTCAATTTGGGAAAAATTCAGATTCAGGAAGGATATGGGAAAAGCCGGGTTTGGTAATAGAGTTGGGATGAGTGGAACAACTCCCAATACTTTTTGAGGCTAAAACGTTGTGTATTTTTTAAAATAGGTTAATAAATACATACGGGGTGTGAGTTGGACCTCACAATTTGTGCACTAGGTCATTTGCCGTGTTCCTTCCTTAAGTGAATGTGACCTACCTGACTAGGTTGGGTCATTGGGTTTAACCACAGAAGAAGAACCTGCCTACATGGGCCAGTGGGCCCTGCGCAGGTTCCATTTTCCTTAAGTTAACAACCAGGGCCCATGGGCCCGTTGCATGTTCCATTTTCCTTATAGTATAGTACCGGGGAAAGGGGGAACATTCGGGTTTGATCTAAGAAAGGGGGATAAGTTCAATTTTGGGACCAAAGCCCCTTGTTGGTCAACCAGGTTTTGCTGGGGGTTTTGTACCGGGCTTGTCGGGGTGCTTGCCGGGTAAACCCAGTTGTTGTGCTGGGGTTTTCTCCCAGGCTTGTCTGTGCTTACTTGGTCAACCGGGTTTTGTTGTTGCTGGGGTTTGGGAAACCGGGTTTGTCGGGTGCTTGCCAGGTCAAATCTTGTATATCGCTGAAATACATAAAAGGGGAACTTAAGCCCCAAATAAAAAAGTATTAAAAATTAATAAAAAAATAATAAAAAATAATAAAAAAATAATAAAAAAAAAGATTATTCAAGTCCCTACCCCTTTTTCCCAAACCTCGGATTATATTATTTTTTTTATTATAATCAAAAAACGCGGGAGCGCCTTTTCCCCATCTGTTTTCTTTTTCTTAATCTGGTTTCTCTCTCCTCCAGTTTCCATAACTTCGCACTTACCGGGGAAAAACATGGCACAATGTTTATTTTTTAATTTAAAAATATCGTACCATAATTTACTTGTAAGTTGCAAATTCATTTTTTTTTTTTCTTTTACAGGCAGAAGACTTGAGAACTTTGTCCCCAAAAAGACGGGAGGAGCAAGTATCCAGATACTCATCATACCAGAGAAGCCTACAAGAAAATTTTTAAAGGAATCAGATACACAAACGGGAATAACAACAGTTTAACCAAGAAGAAAATAAAAAAAAAAAAAGGGCATGATGAAAAACGGATAGAACAGAGAGGATTTTAGACAAGCAGGGTTGAAGACTACAAAGCCCTTTTTAATGGGGGTTCTGCCCCATCGGGGCCAACAACAACTTTGAAACACACTGGGCCGAAACCGGGAAAGCATGGAGTTTTTGCTTTCATTCTCTCAGCATGACATAGATGGAACACCCATGTGTGAGAAAAAAACATCCCAGAGCTGCCCCCATCACCAACCTCAAGGGGGGGATCTCTCCCTCTAAACCACTAAGCAGACGTGGGGGGGTTTGTGAACATACATTTTTGCCAGAAAGGACTATGAAAGAACCTAAAATTTGCCAAGGTAAAGGGAGATTATTTGTTTTTCATCTTGAAGGTTTAGTTACTCATTTTATAAAAAAAAAGAAGTGCTAAATCCACTAGGGTCGATTTAGCTCATCACACTTAAATTAAAAAAATCTTCATTAAATTCTAAACGTAATGATGATTATAAAAAGAAAATTATAATGTTTTAAATTGAAATAACTGATTATTTCAAGATAAAAATTTAAAAAAAATTGTGATGTCAGACATTGCATTGTTAGCATAAATTACATTACTTTTTGATAGTTTAAATTCTGAAACCATGAATGAGCCCTTTAACTTTTTTACTGAATGGCCCACGGGGGTTAGTGCCTTAAATAGCGTAGGGCTCAAAAACTACTACTAAAAAGCATTTGTATTCTTTATGTAAAATTTTTTTTGGTTTCAGATTTTTGATAATGAACTCCCCCACCCCCCCATGTACTCCTCCTCGTTCTCCCACCCGCTCTCTCCCCCCCCAGCTGTGTCCCCTACCCCCGGGCTGTTTTCTCCACTTTACATCAGGAGCACCCACCGGGGTCCCTGTCTGGGGTCCTGTCTCGGTCATCGTCAAGCAGACAGAAGGTTGCCCCGGATTCAAGAGGTGAAGACCTCGAAATTACTGAACGCAAAATAAATGATAACAGTGTTTTTAAATTTGAAAAACGAGGAAGAGAAAGGAATTTTAAAAAAATGAACGCAGAATACTTCCCTCCCTTTAAACTTACAACACAGCACTAAAAAACCTTTTGCCCACCACGCAAGGTTAAAAATCTCAGGAAAAATCTTTGTGCATAACAAGGACACAGCCGTGGACCAAAGGAAACCCATTGCAGCGACGTAAGTGCTCTTTTGTACCTGTTTCAGAAACCTCCTAAAAGCCACACACAAAAATATCTCCGCTCTAGTAACACCGTGTGCAGAATAACTTGTGGCAATTGCACCAAAGATGCGCGTGATTCAGAAACTCTGCAGCTCAGTGTTCCGGCTCAGATTAATGGATCTCCCCTGTGATTCCAGCAGCTGGTGCTGGGATCATCATCTAATTGTAACAACTCTGGAAGTAAGGGTACACTGTTTCGCAGGTGCTGTCACCCTTTTTGGTTTCAGCATCCCCAGAAAAACTCCACAGAAGATAGAAAAAAGCGTTTAAGTGTTCATTTGAAGGCTGTGATAAAACGTATTACAAATCATCTCATCAAATCGCACATGAACACACAGGGGCCCAAAAAACCCTTACCAGTGTTCTTGAATGGCTGTGACAGACTTTTTTGCCAGAGCAGACGAATTATCCGCCCAGGGAACAATCCAGAGAAAAATTTAAATGCACATCGTGAAACACAAATTCATGCGTTCTGATCACTTACCCAAAACACATGGAGACACACCCACCGCAGGATTGGGGTTCCTGGCTTCTAAAGTCTCGACCCGGCACCTCTACCCTTTCATAGCAGTGCCTACTCAACCCATGACCTGATCTCATTTTGACATCATGTAGAAACTGTTAAACCTTTGCTAGCTTGGGGGGATTTTCAGCAAAAAGGTACTAATGATCACTAATTTACAGTAACTGTTTTTTAAATATCAATTACATTTCATAGGGAAGTGCTAAACCTTAGGGGTTATACAACACCGGGGAAAATGACAGGAATTTAGGTTTAATCCATGGTAGTATTTTTATTAAAGACAAGCACAAAAACCCATTGGGCCCTACAGTGCTGCTGATCCAAGGAAAAAGTCTTCAGACCCTTTGGGATCAGACCCTTCACCAGGCTCAGGTACCTGAAGGGTTCAACTTTGATTCAGTAGAAGGTATTAACTTTTAAAAAAAATTTTTACATGAAAATTTTTCTTTTTCAACACATCGCCCGAACCCTCAAGGCGGGGGGACCTAAAAAAAAAACTTTTGTTTTTTTTTTTTTTAAATTTAGAAATTTATACTGGAGAAGGGGTTTACACCCCTTGCTCCCAATGACAATTATACGAAAAAATTTATTTTTGCTTTTTTAATTGAATGTGTATTATTTACTGGGGGGTAGGTCAAATTTTTACTGCCAAAAAAGGGAATACATCACCAATGATTTTTTATAAAAATTTCCGTGTGGATGTTTGTATCATGAAATTTTATATCTTATAAAGGCTACAATTTTGGGTAACCTTATTTACATAAGGAAATATGGTTTTTACTTTTCATAAGAAATTGTGTAAAAGTTTTTGTGTAAAATATGTTTTGGCAGAGTTTCTAAGTTTTTTGATTATCATGGAATGCAATACCGTAGGGGAATACGCGCCTGGGAATGGGGGGTAATTGGGTTTGATCAAAGGGAAAAAGGGGGGGCTAGTTTTTAAATTCCTTTTGGGGCAAAAGCCCCTTTATACAAAGGGACTGTTCCACCCTTGAAAAGTCTGTAGCAAGGTTCCCAAACTTAGTCATTTTCCCTGGCATTTTTCACTAAACCTTTATCCCTTTTTACAGATGTCAAAAATAACTTAATACAAATAATAGTTAAAGATATGCAATAGGGTTTAAAAGGTTTTTTTAATAGGGGTTTAAAGCATTTACTACACAAGGGCATTAAGGGTGCATGGAAAACCTTTTTACCACAAGACAAAAATACTTAAATAGGGGTTTTAAAACTCAGCATATATACACTGAGATAAAAAACCTTGCAGTGTGATATCCTGTAAAATAAATTTAAATTTTTTAAATTTAAAATTTTATAAATCTGAATACAAAATTTTAAAAAAAAAAAAAATCACAATAACATCAACATTATAAATCTCACCTCTACCCCAAAAACTCTCTCGACCCCTGGGGTAGGTCATGGTTAACCCCATTTTGGGAACCTCGGTCTAACATACAGGGGATCAGGGCCTCAAATTCATCCTTTTCTTACTGCTCTTCTAAAACTACCAAATTTATTGTGTTTAATTTATTTTGTGTTTTACGTTATATTTGTGAATTTAATCACATCCAAAATTAAGGGTTTTTTAAATTTTTATAATACAAAACCCTATGGGATAAAATAAAAGGGTATCCTATTACAACTTTAAATTTTCCCAAAAAATTATTGTGTTAAAATGACTTTAAAATTATTACAGAATGTTTATGGGAAAGCACTAAACCCATAAGGACATACAGCTCCCCAAGAAGGCATTAGTTTGATCCTAGGAAATGGAAGACGATTCCTTGGATCTAGTCCCATTTCCCCATCAAGGACCCATTACTCCCCAAGAGGGTGTAAAAATGGATTTATAATAATGGGGAAGCAAAAGCCCATAGTCAAACACAATTAGAAAAAGGGTTTTTTCCAAGGGAAAGAAGGGTAGGTAGCTCTTTTTCAAGAGCCCACAGCATCAAGGTACATCCCATGAAGAGATACAAAAGCAAAAATATAACACACTGTATGACCCTTTTAGGTTAGTGCTTATTATGATTTAATAAACATTTACAGTATATTAACAGCCAATTATTAATAAACAGTTAATTAACATCAATTATTAAAATCAATATGTAAACAGCCAATAATTAATAAAATCACTAAAATTTCTCCCTTTAAGGGGGGTTCCATGATGCGGGGAGGGGGCCCGATCTAGGGATTGGGTCGTCCCGGGGTTTCCCCGAACTGAGCCGATACCCTTTCCCTCCCCCCCCCACGGCACTGTATAATCCTAAAAGTTTAGTGCCCCCCCCCCCCCCCATGATTATAACAATTTTCACTAAATTACCGAAATGGAAAATTATAAAAGGAACATTAAGGGTTTGGGGGGAGGGGGGAAAGGAGGTTTTTTTGTGCGAGGGGCTGGGGCTTCCACGGCTGGCAGCGTTTGTAGGATAAAGGAGACGAATGGTTTTTAATACTTGACGGCCGTTGGAATTGGCAAAGTAACATTTATGAAGGGGGTTTAGGGAAACCGGGAGGGCCCGGGCTTAGTCCTGGGATGGGAATACATCCTGCACTCGAAAAAGGGTGTTAATGTTGCAGTTTTAAAAACTTTTCTTAAAAAACCCTTCTGGCAAGACAGTGATGGAGTGAATGAGGTGAAAAAATTTTTTTTTTTTCGGGCCACCCTGCCTTTGGGGGGAATCGGCCATTTGAAATAAAAAAAAAAAAATATATATAAAGGAAATTTTTTCTTAAAAAATTTTTTTAAATTCAAGTGTTTGAACAGTGAGGGAGGAAAAATAAAATGTTCTAGAAGTTACCTCACTAAAAGTTTGTAAGAGAAGACTTTACGATACGTTAAAGAAAAAGTCACATTTCTGGGGCAGCAATTTTCAATTTTTTTTTTTTTTTTTTTTTTTATCACCTGGCCATTCCCCCCAACTTTCCCAAAAAAAAAATTTTAATCATTGCCCTCATTCTTTCCCCAAAGGGTGTTTCCTACAGTTTTTTAAATAAAATTAAAATTTTTAAACACAAACGATTTCCCATCCCCGGAAACCAGGCCCCCTTTCCCCCCATCCCTTTATAAAATGTTCTTTCCACTCCCACACTCAAAATTTAAAAAACCCCTTTTTCCCTTACCCCTTTCCCCCCCCAGGCTCAAGTCCAATCGAAAAAAACCTCCTTTTTCCCCCCCCTTAAACCCCTTTTAGGGAAAAACCCCCTTTTTCCCTAAACTGAAAAATCTTGAAGTTTTGTTTCCCTTTTCTTCAATGGAAAAAAACCCTTTTTAGCCCCCTTGACAACATTTGGGGAACCCCCAAAAAATCCCCTAATTCCCAAACTACGAATTCTTGTTAATTTAAAACCCCAAATGCCCCCAACAAGAAACCCCTCCTCCCATTTTTCCTCCTGAAACATACCCATGCAAAAAACCCCCCCATAAGAGCGTTGGTAAAAACTTAAATTATACTTTTTTGCCCCCGGAAAATTTTTGTTACAGCCCAACACCTCAAAATCTTTTTCCCCCCCTCTTCTATGATTCACCCATCTTTCCAAACCCTCCCTTTTCCTCCACTCCCAAATTTAATCTTCCCCTATATCTCTCCCTCCCCTCTGTTCCCAAACTTTATCCCTTCTTTTGTTTCCCTTTATTTTCCTTTTCCCTTTTTTTCTTTTTTTGAATTTTCAAAATTATCCCCCAAATTCTGAGCTTCTTTCAGAACTCCCGAAAGTTCACGAAACGACTGTAAATCCCCTTTTTTGGTGATTTTTTTTTTTAAAAAAAAATTTCCCCAAAACCCCGGGGATTTTTTTTCTCTTTTACAACCCCATCAAAAATATTAAAAACCCGGGAACATACAATTTTCAAGTATTTACTAAAAAATTTTTTTAACATTCTAACCCTTTATAACTTAAAAACTCTTTTTTTTCAAACCCACCCCACCCAAAATTTGCAAAATCTCCACATTGCCCCCCTTCCCCTATAAATTTTAAATATAAATGCCAAAAAGATTTTCCTTACTAAAAACGGGCCACTTATAAGTTTAATTTTAAACCCTGGTCCAAACCCCCCACCCTTTCCAAACCTCCTTGTTCCTGCTATCCTATCCCCCATCTTACTCTTAATTCTTTCAATTATAACTCTACCATACACTTACCAGGTACCTCAACAGACTTATCCCCCTATAATTTTTTGCACTCTCTTTTATCCCCTTTGCTTTATAAAAAGGGAAAACTATGCATGCTCTCTGCCAATCCTAGGTACCTTACCCTCTTCCATACATTTTTTAAATAATGCACCAACCACTCCAAAAAACTATATCCCCACCTGCTTTTAACATTTCTATCTTTATCCCATCAATCCCGGCTGCCTTACCCCCTTTCATTTTACCTACTGCCTCACGAACTTCCCCACACTCACAAACTGGCTCTTCCTCACTCCTACAAGATGTTATTCCTCCTTGCCCAAATACACGAAATCACAGCTTCCCAATTTTCATCAAAAATTTAACAATTCCTCAAAATATTCCCTCCATCTTCCCAATACCTCTAACTCTCCATTTAATAACTCTCCTCTCCTATTTTTAACTGCAAATCCATTTGTTCTCTAGGCTTTTTTAAACTTTTTAAAATCTCACTCCAAAACTTTTTCTTATTTTCAACAAAATTTGTTGATAACATCTCACCCACTCTCTCTTTGCTCTCTTTTTAACATTGCTTCACCACTCTCTTAACCTCTCTCTTTTTCTCCATATACTCTTCCCTCCTTGCATCACTTCTACTTTGTAAAAACTTCTCATATGCTAACTTGAGAAGTTTTTACAAAGTAGAAGTGATGCAAGGAGGGAGAAAATTTTAAGAGTAGGGTCTTAGTTTGTGGTGTTGAGTCATAGCTCCGGGGCCATATCCCTCTTAACTCATGACTAATCACACTAATTTCTATTATAATTATTATTATTCTTACTTGGACCTTGGGTGAATATAATGATCTGGGACGACCAAAACAATGTCTAAAGTTTCCTTTCCAATTTGTGGGCTAGTTGTAAAATACATTTTTTATTTATTAACACATCAGCCATTTCCCACTAAGGCAGGGTAACCTGAAAAAGAAGAAACACTTTCATCATCACTCACTCCATCACTGTCTTGCCACAGGAGTGCCCACACTACAGTTCAAAACCCCTCCTTCAGAGTGCAGGAACTGTACTTCCCACCTCCAGGACTCAAGTCCATATACAGTGGAACCTCGGCTTTCCTATGACCTAGTCTGTACGTAAAACTATTGTTGTTCTCTATAAAATGCATTTTTTGTTAATATTTGTGGGTGTCTGGAATGGATTAATTGGATTTACATTATTTCTTACGTGAAATGTTAAAAAAAAAAAAAAATTTTGTAGAGAAAAACTATAGTTTTACATACAGACTAGGGCATACGAAAACCAAGGTTCCACTGTAATTCAAATGCTGCACTGCACTGTAACATTGTTGTACTGTCAGTAAACAGAAGATGTACATCTTCTCATTGTTTCAATGTTTATAGCCACGCTCTTCTATATTCATGGAAAGCACGTAACCTGTTAGAGACATAGTCTTGCATGGCAAAGGGAAAGGAAAAAATATAGATGGGAAGAGGGAAAGGCTGGAGTGGCTAATAAATAAACATTGACAATAAGGATAGAGGCTGAAGTTGTTGAAACAGGTCAGTGTCAGTTTGAGATGAGATGGGTGATGAGAGACACCAACACTCTTCAAAACATCTCTTCTACATATTCTTCTATGTCTTTTCAAGACCACATTCTTACAGCATCTCTCTTCTTCTCCTCCTTACTGTTCCAGTATTTTTAATGGCTTCCATATATCTTCGTCGCATCTTCCCTTTTGGGGTTTTCAAGGTCTTCTAATTTTCTCTTTTAGTTTTGCTTTCTCCTTTTTTTTACGCTTTTTTTCCTTTTGTGAGTCAGCCCAAAACGAATGTAAACATGAAGTTAATAAATGGCACTAGCCTATAGTTTCAGTGTACGAGTAATTAGGTTACAAAAAAAAAAAGTCCTAATGATCTCAATTAGTCACGGTCAGCCAGCACACCAAGTAACTCCTAGCCTCTTTTAATTTTTCCATTAGAAAAGACTTATTTATCAACAACTTATGTTCCGCTAATCGAAGTGTTAAATAATGTCTCAGCCCACCAGAAATAGTGGTTGTTATCAATAAACTGGGATATTAGATAAATAATGCAATGTTTAAGAGCCCACAACATCTGAGCCCCAAACAGGTCTTAACCATGTGTAAGGAACATTTTCATTAGAATGTCAAAAGTTACTCTGTGAGTGCATTCGAGCGGAATAAAACTTAATGGGTTAATGTGAATTAAATTATTATTATAATAAAAAGAAGCGCTAGGGGGGGGGGAGCCACAAGGGCTATACAGCAATGTGATTTAAAGCCTATGTACTACACGAGGTTATTAAGGGGGTGAAAATAAGGGAATTAAGTGCCAAACAACAATGGAGCCTCAGGCAGGACGGGCGCCGTGCTTGTCTACCACGCCTCCCTCGTTTTAAATGATGATTTCATCCACAGCGGCTCTTAATCCGGGTCATTGGAGCTAGCTCTCCTTTTCCATGGATCGTGGCTGGTTACCTCAGATTTCCCCTTATGTGTAACCCTTAAAGATTTAGCGCTTCCAGGTGAAAATGATAGTTGCCCTAGATACTTCAAGCAGCCTCATGCTAGGATGTTATTTATATATATATCCTCTCATATATTCCCTCTTATATAGCCCCTCCTATATAGTCCCCTATATCCTGTCTTAAAATATCTAGCCTAGACATGCCTCGCAGTAATGGTTTCAAGTTGGAAAAATTCAGATTCAGGAAGGATATAGGAAAGCACTGGTTTGGTAATAGAGTTGTGGATGAGTGGAACAACTCCCAAGTACAGTTATTGAGTGCTAAAACGTTGTGTAGTTATAAAATATGTTATAATAAATACATTACTGGTGTGAGTTGGACCTCACTAACTTGTGCACTAGGTCAGTAGCCGTGTTCCTTCCTTAAGTGAATGTGACCTACCTGACTAGGTTGGGTCATTGGCTTAACCACTAGAAGGAAGAACCTGCCTAGCATGGGCCAGTAGGCCTGCTGCAGTGTTCCATCTTCCTTAAGTTATACAACTCATGGGCAAGTAGGCCTGTTGCAGTGATTTCCATCTCCTTTATAGTATAGTACCTGGGAAAGGGGGAACATTCCAGGTTTGATCTAAGAAAGGGGCGATAAGTTCAATTTTGGGACCAAGAGCCCCTTGTTGGTCAACCAGGTTGTTGCTGGTGGTTTTGTACCAGGCTTGTCTGGTGCTTGCCAGGTCAACCAGGTTGTTGTTGCTGGTGGTTTTCTACCAGGCTTGTCTGGTGCTTACTTGGTCAACCAGGTTGTTGTTGCTGGTGGATTTGTACCAGGCTTGTCTGGTGCTTGCCAGGTCAAATCTTGTGAATATCTGCTGATAATACATAATAATGGGAACTTAAGCCCCAAATAATAATAGTAGTAATAATAATAATAATAATAATAATAATAATAATAATAATAATAATAATAATAATAATGATTATTCAAGTCCCCTAGCCCCTTCTTCCAAACCTCTGGATTATTATTATTTTTTTTATTATAATCAAAAAGAAGCGCTGGAGCTGCCTGTTCCCCAGTCTGTATTCTATATCTTATATCTGGTCTTCTCTCTCCTCCAGTTTCCATAACTTCGCACTTACCGAGGATAGAACATGGCACAATGTTTATCTTTAATTAAAAATATTCGTACCATAATTTACTTGTACAGTTGCAATATTCATGTTTGTTCTTTCTTTTACAGGCAGAAGACTTGAGAACATTGTGCCCAAAAGACTGGAGGAGCAAGTGATCACAGATACTCATCATACACAGAGAGAAGCCTACAAGCAAATTGTAAAGGAATCAGATACACAGAACTGGGAGATAAGCAGACAGATTAACCAATGAAGATAATAAAACAGAAAGGCATGGATGAATAATCGAGATAGAACAGAGAGGATCTTAGACAAGCAGGGTTGAAGACCTACAGAAGCCCATTTTAATGGAGGTTCTGTCCCATCGAGGCCAGACAACAACTTTGCACACACTGGTGCCGAATGACCTGGAGCAGTGGAGATGTGCTTTCATTCTCTCAGCATGACATGAGATGGAACAGCCAGTGTGTGAGAACAACATCCCAGAGCTGCCACATCACCACAACCTCACACGGGGGGGATCTCTCCCTCTCACCACTAGAGTCAGACGTGGGAAGTTTGTGATACATACATCTTTGTCCAGAAAGGACTATTGTAAAGAACCTGAATTTTGCCAAGGTAAATGAGATTATTTGTTTTTCATACTTGAAGGTTTTAGTTAGCTCATTGTTATAATAAAAAAGACAAGTGCTAAATCCACTAGGGTCGAGTAGCTCATCACACTTAAATTAAACAAATCTTCAGTTAAATTCTCAACGTAATGATGATTATGACTAGAGAAATATTTATAATGATTTAAATTGATTAATAACTGATTAGTTTCAAGATAAAAAGTTAACAAATTGTGATGTCAGACATTGCATTGTTAGCATAAATTACATTACATTTTGATAGTTTGAATTGCTGCAACACATGAAGTGAGCTCCCATAACTTCTTTAGCTGAATGGCCCACAGGGGTTATTAGTGCCTTATATAGCGTATGGCTACAATACTACTACTAATAAAGCATTTGTATTCTTATATGTATATTTTATTTTGTGTTTCAGATCTTGATGAATGAGACTCCACCTCACAACCCATGTACTCCTCCTCGTTTTCTCCCCAGCCCTGCTCTCTCCCCGCGCCCATGCGTGTGTCCCCTAGGGCCCGGCTGTCTTCTCCAGCTTTACATCAGGAGCATCCCGCACCGGGGTCCCTGTCTGGGGTCCTGGTCTCGGTCATCGTCAAGCAGACAGAAGGTTGCCCCAGGATTCAAGAGGTTGGAGAGACCTCGCAACATTAGCTTGAACGCAAAAATATAATGATAACAGTGATTTTAATTGAAAAGACGAGGAAGAGAAAGGAATTTTAAATAATAGAACGACAGAATACTTCCTGCCTACAACTTACAACACAGCACTAATTAAACCTCCTTTGCCCACCACGCAAGGTTAACAATGCTCAGGAGCAAATCTTTGTGCATAACAAGGACACAGTCCGTGTGAGCTCAAGGAACACCCACTGCCTAGGGGGGCGACAGTAAAGTGCTACTTTGTACCTGATCAGCAACCTCCTAATTAAGCCACACACAAAAATATCTCCGTCTCATAGTAGAGCACCGTGTGCTAGTAATAAGGCTTGTGGCAATTGCACCAAAGATGCGTCCCCAGTGATTCAGTAAACTCTGGCAGCTCAGTGTTCCGGCTCAGATTAATGGATTCTCCCACTGTGAATGAGCCAGCAGCTGGTGCTGGGATCACTCATCTAATTGTATCAACTCTGGAAAGTAATGTACTACTGTTTACGCAGGAGTGCTGTCACCCATTTTGGTTTCAGCATCCCCCAGAAAAACTCCACAGAAGATAGAACAAGAGCGATTAAGTGTTCATTTGAAGGCTGTGATGAAACGTATTACAAATCATCTCATCTTAAATCGCACATGAAACACACACGGGCCAAAAAACCTTACCAGTGTTCCATGAATGGCTGTGACAGACGTTTGCCAGAGCAGACGAATTATCCAGCCACAGGGAACAAATACCGGAGAGAAAAAGTTTGAATGCACATCGTGCAACACACAATTCATGCGTTCTGATCACTTAGCCAAACAAATACCATGGAGACACACCCACCGCAGGATTGGGGTTTCCAGTGTGCTTCTAAAGTCTCGACCCTGGCACCTGGCTATCGCCTTCATAGCAGTGCCTACTCAACCCATGAACCTGATCTCATTTTGACATCATGTAAGAAACATGTTAAACCTGTTGCTATGCTTGTGGGGATGTTGCCAGCATATGTACTAATGATCAACTCAATTTACAGTAACTGGATTTAAATATCAATTACATTTCATAGGGAAGTGCTAAACCTTAGGGGTTATACAACACCTGTGAAATGTACAGGTAATGAGGTTTTAATCCATGGTAGTATTATATTAAAGACAAGCCACTAACCCATTGGGTCATACAGTGCTGCTGATCCAAGGAAAAGTAGCTTCAGATCCTTGGATCAGACCCTTCACCAGGCTCATGGTACCTTGAAAGGGTTCAACATGATTCAGTAGAAGGTATTAACATTTAAAAATTGTTTACATGACAATTTTCTTTTTCAACACATCGACCGAATCCCTCAAGGCAGGGTGACCTAAAAATAAAAACTTTTGTTTTTTGTCTTTTTTAAATTTAGTAATTTATACTGGAGAAGGGGTACAAGCCCCTTGCTCCCAATGACAATTATACGTAAAATTTATTTTTGCTATTTAATTAGAATGTGTATTAATATTACTTGTGGGGTAGGTCAAAACTTTTACTGCCGTAAAAAATAGGGGAACATACATCACTCAAGTGAGTTTTATACAAATCCGTGTGGATGCTTGTATCATGCAATTTATATCTTATAAAGGCTGACAATCTTGGTAACCTTATTTACATTAGGAAATATATGGTTTGTACATTTTCATAAAGAAATTGTGTAAATGTGTTTGTGTAAAATATGTTAGGTCAGAGTTTCTAAGTTTTATGATTATCATGGATAGTGCAATACCTGTAGGGGAATACGCGCCTGGGGAATGGGAGGTAATTGGGTTTGATCAAAGGAAGGGAGGCTAGTTCCAATTCCTTGGGTCAAAAAGCCCTTCAGTATCAAGGCACTGTTTCCACCCCTTGAAGAGTCTTGTAGCAATGGTTCCAAAACTTAGTCCATTTACTCCTTGGCATTTTAACACTATAACCTATATCCCTTTGTACAGATGTCAAAAATAACTTAATACAAATAATAGTTTATAGATATGCAGATAGGATTAAATGGTTTTGTTAATAGGTTTAAAGCTTATTGACTACACAAGGTCATTAAGGCTGCATGGTAAACCTTTTCACCACAAGACAAAAATACTTAAATAGGGATATAAAGAGCTCAGCATAATATACACTTGAGATAAATACAGCCGTTGCAGTGTGTATATTCCTGTGAAAATTAAATAATTTTTAATTCAATATTTGATAAATACTGAATACAACCGTAAAAAAAAAAAAAATCAACAATAACATCAACATTATAAATCTCACATCTCATAAGTTACCCCAAAAAACTCATCTCGGTACCCCTGGGGTAGGTCATGGTATACCCCAGATTGGGAAAAACCCCCCTCTGGTCTAACATACAGGGGATTCAGGCCTCAAGTTCATTCCTTGTCTTACGTGCTCTTCTAAAGCGTACCAAATTTATTGTGCTGTATATATTTATTCGTGTTTTACTGTTTATATTTGTGAATTTAATCACATCCAATATGTAGAGATTTTAATTCTTATATTACAAAAAACCCTGATGGGTATAAAATAAAAGGATATCCTATTACAACATTTAATTTATCCAAATTAATTATTGTGTTAAAAAATGAACTTTAAAATTAATAACAGAATGTCATGGGAAAGCACTAAACCCATAAGGACATACAGCTCCTCAAGAATGGCATTATGTTTGATCCTAGGAAATGGATATGACTGAGTTCCTTGGATCTAGCTCCCATTACCAGCATCAAGGAACCCATTACTCCCTAACTGAGGCCTGGTATAAGATGGTGATTATAATAATGGGTGAAGCAATAAGCCCATAGTCAAACACACATTAGAGAATATGTTAGATCCAAGGAATGAGAGGGTAGGTAGCTCTTTGATTCAAGAGCCCTACAGCATCAAGGTACATCCCATGAAGAGATACAAAAGCAGAATATAACAGCACTGTATGACCCTTATAGGTTAGTGCTTATTTATGATTTAAATAAACATATAACAGTAATATTAACAGCCAATTATTAATAAACAGTCATTAACAGTCAAGCTTATTTAACAATACAATTATGGTGTAAACAGCCAATAATTAATAACATCACTAAATTACTCCCTTCAAGGGAGGTTCCATGATGCAGGTGAGGGGCTCTTGATCTAGGGAATTGGATCAGTGCCCGGTTCCCTGAACTGAGCCTGTATTACCTTCCATCCCCGCCCCCACGGCACTGTATAATCCTACTAGTTTAGTGCCCCCCCCCCTCCCCATGATTATAACAATTAACACTAAATTACCGAAATGGAAAATTGTTATTTTTTTTGATAAAAGGAACTATCTAAGGTTGGAGGGAGGGGGTAAAGGAGGTTTTTGTGTGTCGAGTGGCTGGGACTTCCAGCGGCGTGTGCAGCGTGTTCGATAGGAGTGAAAGGAGACGAATGGTTTTTAATACTATGACGTGCTGTTGGAGTGTGAGCAAAGTAACATTTATGAAGGGGTTCAGGGAAACCGGCAGGCCGGACTTGAGTCCTGGAGATGGGAAGTACAGTGCCTGCACTCTGAAGGAGGGGTGTTAATGTTGCAGTTTAAAAATCTTACTTTAAAATCACCCTTCTGGGCAAGACAGTGATGGAGTGAATGATGGTGAAAGTTTTTCTTTTTCGGGCCACCCTGCCTTGGCGGGAATCGGCCAGTGTGATAATAAAAAAAAAAATATATATATAAGGAAATTTTTTCTATAAAAATTTGTTTAAATTCAAGTGTGTTGAGATCAGTGAGCAGGAAAAATAAACTGTTCTAGAAGTTACCTGCACTAAACTGTTTTGTAAGAGAAGACTTGACGATACGTGTAAAGAATAAAGTCACATTACTGGCTGCAGCAACATACAATTTTTTTTTTTTTTTTTTTTTTTATCACACTGGCCGATTCCCACCAAGGCAGGTGGCCCGAAAAAGAAAAACTTTCACCATCATTCGCTCCATCACTGTCTTGCCCAGAAGGGTGCTTTACACTACAGTTTTTTAAACTGCAACATTAACACCCCTCCTATCAGAAAGTGCAGGGCAAATACTGTACTTCCCCATCTCCAGGAACTCTAGTCCGCCTGCCCGGTTTCCCCTGAATCCCTTCATTAAAATGTTACTTTACTCACTCCAACAGCACGTCAAGTAATTAAAAAACCCATTTTTCTTCACATTCACTCCTATCAAACACGCTCACGCAATGCTGCTGGAAGTCCAAGCCCCTCGCCAACAAAACCTCCTTTACCCCCTCACTCCAAACCCTTCCTAGGCGACCCCTACCCCCGCCTTCCTTCCACTACATACTGATACACGTCTTGAAGTCTCTGTTTCCCGCTCCTCTCTCTACATGCCGAACCACCTCAACAACCCTTCCTCAGCACTCTGACAACAGTTTTGGTAACCCGCAACCTCCTCCTAACTTCCAAACTACGAATTTCGTCAGCATTATAATCAACAACCACACATGCCCTCAACATGACATCTCCACTGCCTCCAGCCTTCTCCTCGCTGCAAACTTTCATCACCCATTGCTTATCAACCCCCATATAAGAGCGTTGGTAAAAACTATAACTCTCATACTTCCCCCTCTTTGCCTCCAAGGACAAAGTTCTTTAGCTCTCACAGCTCCTAATGCACCACTCGACTCTTTTTCCCTCATCAATTCTATGATTCACCTCATCTTTCCATAGACCCATCCGCTGACACGTCCACTCCCAAATATCTGAATACGTTCACTCCTCCATACTCTCTCCCTCCAATCTGATAATCCAATCTTTCATCACCTAATCTTTTTGTTATCCTCATAACCTTACTCTTTCCTGTATTCACCTATAATTTTTCATCTTTTGCACACTGCCTACCAAATTCCATCCACCAATCTCTGCAGCTTCTCTTCAGAATCTCCCAAGAGCACAGTGTCACAGCCAAACAGCAGCTGTGACAACTCCACATTGTGTGTGATTCTTTTATCTTTTAACTCCACGCCTCTTGCCAAAGACCCTCGCATTTTCTTCTCTTACAACCCCATCTAAAAATATAATAAAAACCACGGAGACATCACACATCCTGTCTAAGCCTAGCTTTTACTGGGAAAAAATTACCCTCTTTCCCTACATACTCTAACCTTGAGCCTCACTATCCTCGTAAAAACTCTTCACTGCTTTCATAACCTACCTCCTACAGCCAAACACCTTTGCAACATCTGCGCACATTGCCGGTGCCCCTATCACCCGTCATACCCTTTTCCAATATCCCATAAATGCCACAAAAGACCTCTTTACCTTATCTAAATACTGGTTCACTTATATAGTTATCACTGTAAACACCTGGTCCACCCACCCCCTACCTTTCCTAAATCCTCCTTGTTCACTTGCTATCCCTATTCTCTCCATCTTACTCTTAATTCTTTCAATTATAACCTCTACCATACACTTTTTACCAGGTACTCTCAAACGACTTATCCCCCTAATAATTTTATTGTCACTCTCTTTTATCCCTTTGCCCTTTAACAAAGGAACTATGCATGCTCTTTCCTGCCAATCCCCTAGGTACCTTACCCTCTTCCATACATTTATAAAATAATTGCACCAACCAGACTCCAAAACTATATCCCCACCTGCTTTTAAACATTTTCCTATCTTTATTCGCATCAATCCCGGCTGCCTTACCCCCTTTCAATTTACCAACTGCCTCAGGCGACCTTCCCCCACACTCAATAACTGCTCTTCCGCACTCCTACAAGATGTTATACCTCCTTCCACTATACACGAAATCACAGCTTCCCGGATCTCATCAACAATTTAACAATTTCCTCAAGAATATCCCCTCCATCTTCCCAATACCTCTAACCTCTCCTTTTAAAATAACTCTCTCCTCCCTCTCCTATTTTTAAAACTGCCAAATCCATTTGGTTCTCTAGGCTTTCTTAACTTGTTAAATCTCACTCCAAAACTTTTTCTTATTTTCAACAAAAGTTGTTGATAACATCTCACCCACTCTCTCTTTGCCTCTCTTTTTTAACATGTTCACCCACTCTCTTAACCTCTCTCTTTTTTCTCCCATATACTCTTCCTCCTTGCATCACTTCTACTTGTGTAAAAACTTCTCATATGCTAACTTGGAGAAGTTTTTACAAAGTAGAAGTATGCCAAGGAGGGAGGAAATTTTTTTAAGAGTATGTCTTAGTTTGTGGTGTTGAGTCAAAGCTCTCTGGCATCATCCCCTTAACTCATGACTAATCAACACTAATTTCTATTATAATATTATTATTCCTACTTGGCCCCTTGGTGAATATTAAATGATCTGGGACGACGCAAAACAATGTCTAAATTTCCTTTCCAATTTGTGGGCTAGTTGTAAAATACATTTTTTATTTATTAACACTTCAGCCATTTCCCACTAAGGAGGTAACCTGAAAAAGAAGAAAACACTTTCACATCACTCACTCTTCACTTGTCTTGCCCACAGGAGTGCCCCCCACTACAGTATCAAACCCCTCTTCAGAGTGGCAGGAACTGTACTTCCCACCTCCAGGACTCAAGTCCATAACAGTGGAACCTCGGCTTTCCTATGACCTAGTCCTGGTACCGTAAAACTATTGTTGTTCGCTATAAAATGCATTTAATGTTATATATGTGGGTGTCTGGAATGGATTAATTGGATTTACATTATTTCTTACGTGAAATTGTTAAAAAAAAAAAACATTTTGTAGAGAAAAACTATAGTTTTTACATACAGACTAGGGCAACGAAAACCCAAGGTTCCACTGTAATTCAAATGCTGCACTGCAACTGTAACATTTGTTTTGTACTGTCCAGTAAAACAGAAGATGTACATCTTCCATTTTTTCAAATTTTATAGCCACCTCTTCTATATCATGGAAAGCACGTAACTTGTTAGAGACATTGTCTTGCATGCAAAGGAAAAAAAAAAATATAGATGGGAAAGAGGAAAGGCTGGAGTGGCTAATAAATAAACATGACAATAAGGAAAGAGGCTGAAGTTGTTGAAACAGGTCAGTGTCATTAAGAGATGAAGGATGATAGAGAGAGCACCAACACTCCTTCAAAGACATCTCTTCTACATAATCTTCTATGTCTTTTCAAGACCACATTCTTCACAGCATCTCTCCTTCTTCTCCTCCTTACTGGTTCCAGTATTTTTAATGGCTTCCATATATCTTCGTCGCATCTTCCTTTTGGGTTGTCAAGGTCTTCTAATTTTCTCTCCAGTTTTGCTTTCTACCTTTATGTTTACGCTTTTCTCCTTTTGTGAGTGACCTTCGTGGCTGTTTGAAAAGATAATTATCATTAATTATTTAATATATAGAATATGAAAGACATAAAATAAAGAAACATTATAACGTTTTGCATGACACATCATCGTAATAGATTATTCGGATGTACGGAACAGTAATTCCATGTTGTTCTTGACTTTGAAAAATTATTTTACATTGAGCAAATTAAAAAATGTGTATTTCACCAGTAAGTCGAAGGGACAGTTTCATTCCATTAACTTGTATTAAATCAACCAAATAGCATTCAAATTTTGTTTATAATAAATTAAGATTTTCCTAACTGCAACAGTATGGCTGTTAATTAATTCTTGATTTTTGTATGAGTTTGATGCTCAACCAAATAATTGTTTTTTTTGAGGTAACCATTTTTCATAACCTGTGATAACTTTAATATAGCTAAAAGGCAGTTTTTTTTATACAGAGAGGTTACTAGACCCCTGCTCCCGCAATTTAGTCACTTCATACAACATGCATGGCTTACGAAAGAAGATTCTTCTTCACTTTTCCCATGGAGTAAAAGGTAGTTGTTATTATTATTATACAGCTGGGCCCCAGTTATACAGGCAGTTAGGTTCCAGGTTACTGCTTTAAATGAGGGCCTTACTTATACAGTAGATTAAGTTCTGGGTTACTGCTGTAAAGAGAAAGGGCCTTACTTTATACCAGCAGATTAGCTCTTGGGTTACTGCTGTAAAGAGGGCCTTACTTATACTAAAGCAGATATAAGCTCTGGTTACTGCTGTAAAGAGGCCTTAACTTATACAGCAGATAATAAGTCTGGGATACTGCTGTAAATGAGGGCCTTACTTATACAGTAGATTAAGTTCTGGGTGTTACTGCTGTAAAGGAGGGCCTTACTTATTAAAGCAATAAGTTCTGGTTACTGTCTGTAAAGGAGGGCCTTACTTATAACGCAGATTAAGTTTCTGGTTACTGCTGTAAAGTGAAAATCTCTGTAAGTGAAATCATAACTTTATATACTTTAAATGTATTAAAAGCCTGGTAAACATGTTTACATTCTAACATATATTAAGAAAGCAATAGAGCTATGGCCTAAAAAAATGCATATACTGTACAACACACATTACTCACCTTACAATATTTTCATCCTTAGCTTATAGATTATTAACCATTTCACTTTTTGAGTCCCATAAATTACGGCTTTGCAAACCATGTTGGTCCTGTAATAGTACATCAAAATTCTAGAGGCTCCAGTCCTGTTGGGAGAAAGCTGGCAAGCCTACAAAGAGAGAAGGGTCTGAGTGGTCAGTGTGCCAGTATATAAAAAAATTCTGCAGCACACAGTGCATATAAGAGAAAAAACTCCGACCATGTTTTTCGTTTAAAACAGTGAGATTTTGCAGTTATTTTTGTATGGTATTTATGGATGTATTCTCATTTCCTTGGTCTCCATTTGATAGAATGTAAGATATATAGGAACTAGAGATGATTTTTGAATGGATCGGACTAAAAGTACAGAGGTCCCCCGCTTTTTTGTAGTTTCCCGGCAATCGTAAAATTCGCAATCTAGTGGTATTTCATATAAACATGTAGACTCGCTTTCATAGGTTGACTCGCGAGTCCGTAGTTCGTGCGTGGACACGTACCCACGGCGTGAGCCGGGGCGGCATCCAGTCTGGCATTGGTTACCATTGAGCGAAAGGTCCCCTCACGTGCTCCAGCAGAAAGTATTTCATAATATTCCATTTATTTTAGTGCTTCCCAGTACTAAATAAGCTACCATGGCTCCAAAGAAAGCTCCTAGTGTCAAGCCTGTGGTAAAGAAGGTGAGAAAAAGACTGAATTTAAGAAAACCATCATTGAACAAATGAAAGTGGTACAAGTGTGGCCGAACTGTCCAGGATGTATAAGAAACCCTACACAACCTTATGTTCCATAGTGGCCAAGAAAAAGGAAATAAAGGACGCTGTTGTTGCAAAAGGGAGTAACTATGCTGACAAAAATGAGATCACCAGTACTGGAAGAGGTTGAGAAGTTATTATGGTGTGGATAAATGAGAAACAATTAGCAGGAGATACTCTTATGATTCGATTATTTGTGAAAAGGCTAGGCAGTTGCATGAAGATTTGGAAAAGAAATTCCCTGCAAATGTGGTGATGTGAGTGAATTTAAAGGCCACCCAAAGGCTGGTTTGAGAGATTTAAGAACCGTACTGGCATACACTGTGGTAAGGCATGGTGAGGCTGCCAGTTCGGACCACAAGCGGCTGAAATTATGTGCACGATTTCCCAGGAGTACAAAGGGGCTGAAGGACTGAAACCTGAACAAGTGTTCAATTGTGATGAAACAGGCCTTTTTTGGAAGAAAATGCCAAAGAGGACTTCATTAAAACAAGAGGAAAGGCCCAATGCCAGGACACAAGCTTATAAAAGACAGGCTGACGCTAATGTTCTGTGCTAATGCTAGTGGGGATTTCAAAGTGAAGCCATTACTAGTGTCCCATTCTGAAATCCCAGTGTGTTCAGGAAAAAACAATGTTATGAAGAGTAAATTGTGTGTGTTTGGAAATCTAATAGTAAGGCATGGTCACGAGGGAAATTTTCTTTCGAGTGGTTCAATGAAGTGTTTGGCCCTAGTGTGAAGGAGTTTCTCCTGGAAAAGAAATTGGATCTCAAGTGCCTGCTAGCAATGGACAATGCACCTGCTCACCCTCCAAACTTGGATGACCTAATTTTTCGAGGAGTTTGGGTTCATCACAGTAAAGTTCTTGCCCCCGAATACCACTCCTCTCCTCCAAACCCTTTGGGCCAGCAGGTTATTGGCAAACTTTAAAAAACTCTACACAAAAGCAATGTTTCACAGGTGCTTGGGCTGTGACCACAGACAATCACTTGAACCTAAGGGAATTTTGGAGAGAACACTTCAGTATCCTCCATTGCATAACCCTTTTAGGTATGGCTTGGGAGGGAGTGACTACCAGGACTTTGAACTCTGCCTGGAGAAATTGTGGCCAGATTGTGTCGACAAGAGGGATTTTGAAGGATTTGGGACTGACCCTAATGAGCCTATGTCTGTTGTAAAATCAATTGTGGCACTGGGGAGTTCCATTGGGGTTGGATGTGAGTTTGGAGGATGTGGAAGAATTGGTGGAAGACCACAATGGGAAAAGCTCACCAATGAGGAGCTGCAAGAGCTTCAGCAGGAAGAGCAAACCATCGCAGCTCAGAATCTTGCTGCAGAGGAGAAGGAAGAGGATGGAAGAAGGTGCCTTCTTCAGAAATTAGAGAGATTTTTATATGTGGGTAGAAAGAAAAGCTTTACGGAAGAAACATCCCCCCTAACAAGGTTGTTGCAAGTCAGGTTGGCAACATGTACAGTGACAAGTCTTAGGCCATTTTAGGGAAAATGTTTAAAGAGATGCCAGAAACATAGCTCTCTCTCCCCAGTTATTTTGTGAGACAGGACTCCATTGACCCCCAAGGTGGTCCTAGTGGCATTAAGAACAGAGAAGAGAAGCAACCCAGAAAAGCAAATGGTACCTGAGGTGTTGATGGAAGGGGATTCCCCTTCCAAACTATAAACAATCCACTCTCTTTCCTCCTCCTCCAGTCTCCCCTACACTAAGAAGAATCTCCAATAAAGGTAAGTGTTATGCTGTTAATGTTTCATTCATCATTTCCCATTGTGTTGTTTATGTACTACATGTATATTTCATGTAAAAAAATTTTTTGTTTTAATACTTCTGGGTATCAGGAACGGATTAATTGTATTTACATTATTTCTTATGGGGAAAATTGATTCGTAAATCGTAAATTTCGTTTATAGTAACGGCTCCAGGAACGGATTAATTACGAAAAACGAGGGACCACTGTATTGGATAGTTGAAATCAGTAAATGGGTGGTTTCTTGTACTCATTCAATAGAAAAAATGGAGTTCTAGAGAAATAGTTATGATTTTTGTCGACTAGTACACTGGAATTGGCCGAAAATAGGGCTCAATGTGGGCAAAATCGCCGATGCGTAAACATCATCGAGACTGCTAACTTCGCGAGAGCATAATTCCGTAAGTTTTCCATCAAATTTCATACTTTTGGTGTCATTATGATCGGGAAAAGTTTCTCTATCTTTTTGTAAGAAAAAATATTTTTTTTTTTTAAATTTGGCCGACCCTGAGAACAAGTCTCGGAGAGGGCCTGTCAACCCTCAAAGGGTTAAGCATGTAAGTCTAGGAGTTACGAAGAAAATCAAGATAGTACAGTGGTAACTCGAGTTACAAACTTAATTCGTTCAAGAAAGCTCTTCGAGTGCCGATACCGAACAAATCTGTTCCCACAAGGAATAATGTAAGTTAGATTAGTCCGTTTCAGAACCCCAAAAATACACTTACAAAAGCACTTACAAAAATACACTTACACAACTGCTCGAGTTGGGAGCTATTCGAAACTCAAGATACCACTGTATTAGATAAACTTAAGTGTGGCTCACATGTGGTGGATATAGTAAGGGCCTATGGCCTTAATGAAGCATCAGTTCGTACAGTTAAAAAGAACAAGGTGAATATACAAGCTTGTGTAATGAATAATCCAAGATGTCATCTCATGAAAAGATTGACATGTACATCACAACAAGTAAATAAAACTGAAAAACTTGTTGCTCGAGTGGATCGAACATAAGGCAAAGTTGCATAATATTAAGTTTTCTAGCGAAAGTGCTTCAGTTGATCATACAGCAGCAAGTAATTTTCCAACTGAATTGCAGGAAATTATTTCTGAGGATGGCTATGAGCCACATCAAGTGTTTATTGCTGATGAGACAAGTGTTTTTTGGAAGAAAATGCCAACATGAACTTATATCAGTCAGCAAGAGAAAAGTGCACCAGGCTTCAAGACAGCAAAGGATTGCTTCAGCAAAGGATCGCCTTAACCCTTAAACTGTCGAAATGTAGATCTACATTTGCTCGCATAGTGCTCTGAACATAGATCTGCTTTTTTTTTTTACATTGTTTCTCATGGAGAAAATCAAGGGCTGAGCGCTATGCGCACAAACGTAGATCTATGTTTGGACAGTTTAAGGGTTAAATAACGATCTACTGTATTTTTAAATGTGTATACAGTAATGTACTGCATACTGTAATAAACAGAATAGAGAAAGTTAGCTCTAATATAATTTAGGTATGCAAACTGGTCAGAGCCTGTCGTAAGTCCAAGTCGTCAGTAAACGAGTACGTCACTAAGTGAGAAGAGGTTGTATCGACCTTTTCAGGGTTGGTCCCGTATATGTACGACTTGAGAGCGAGTGTCGGTCCCATATTTATATGCCAAAATTCTAGCGCCTTCTAATCTGGTGGAAAAAAAGCTGGTAGGCCTACATATGAAAGAATGGCTCTGCGTGGTCAGCGTGCGCAGTATAAAAAAAATCCTGCAGCACGCAGTACATAATGAGGAAAAAAAAAAAACTGACCGAGTTTTTGGTTTAAAACAATGACTGAGTGTATTTTCGTATGGTATGTATGGTTGTTCTAGGTAGTAGGTTGGTAGACAGCAACCGCCCAGGGAGGTACTACCGTCCTGCCAAGTGAGTGTAAAACGGAAGCCTGTAATTGTTTTACATGATGGTAGGATTGCTGGTGTCCATTTTTCTGTCTCATAAACATGCAAGGTTTCAGGTACGTCTTGCTACTTCTACTTACACTTAGGTCACACTACACATACATGTACAAGCATATACGTATATACACACCCCTCTGGGTTTTCTTCTATTTTTCTTACTAGTTCTTGTTCTTGTTTATTTCCTCTTACCTCCATGGGGAAGTGGAACAGAATTCTTCCTCCGTAAGCCATGCGTGTTGTAAGAGGCAACTAAAATGCCGGGAGCAAGGGGCTAGTAACCTTTTCTCCTGTATATATTACTAAATGTAAAAGGAGTAACTTTCGTTTTTCCTTTAAGGCCACCCCGCCTCAGTGGTATACGGCTGGTGTGTTGAAAGAAGATTTATGGTTGTATTCTCGTTTTCTTGGTCTCATTTGATAGAATGGAAGATATATAACAGAAATAGAGATGATTTTGATTGGTTTCAAGATGAAAAGTACCATAAAATTGAGCTCAAAGTAGCAGAAATGTGTGATTTTGGCCGATGTTCAAGAGTACACAAATCATGCCATGCGTCCAATATATGTCAATTGGTGAGTCTAATATTCTTTCACAAGTGCGCTGATATTATTTATACCATTTTTACAACAATGTAGTAGTGTGCATAATGGTAAATCTACTATTTTTTGTGAGAATAAAAATTCAAAATGGAGAGCAAGAGTAATATAAGAGGGGCCTGAAGACGTGACTAATGAACAGAGAAAAATGTTATTTTAGTGCCAGGAATGTCCGTCTTATTTATTCTGGACCCTATTTTGAAAGTGGCATCTTTAGAAATTTGTGTGAAATTGGCCAAATTGCCAATTTCTAACCACTTCACTGGGTAATTGAAATCGGTAAATGGGCGGTTTCTTGTACTCAGTCTATAGAACAAATGGAGTTCTAGCAAAATAGCTACGATTCTAGTCAACTGGAACAATAAAATTGGCCAAAAATAGGGCTCAAAGTGGGCGAAATCGCTGATGCATAAATATCACCAATATTATGCTAACTTCGCAAGAGCATAAATTCATAAGTTTTTTATCAGATTTCATATGGTTGGTGTCATTACCATCGGGAAAAGATTCTCTATCATTTCATAAGAATTTTTTTTTTTTTTAATTTTTCGACCCTGAGAGTTAGTTAGGGATCAGGGGTCTCGACCCTAAAAGGATTAAGTGAAATAAGAGTTAAACAATAACAACCTCACCGCTGCTGCCAACACCACAGGCATTCTTCACTATTATGGAAGGTTGGGTTCCAGACTGTCACTGTAAAGTATATTGTAGCCTTTTTTCACTTGCCAGAACATATAAAAAACTAAAACTATGTTTACACTATCACTTATTAGTGCACAATTGCAAAAGGCCTAAAAAAATCGATGCAAAATTAAAAATAATAAATAAACAATTTAAAATTGTTAAACCCATCTTAAGTTAAAGCAAGGCAAGTACTGAAAGTAATGAGCAAGAACAGAATTGAAAAGCACTATATTAATAAAGCACTATATTAATAAAGCACTATATTAATAAAGCACTATATTAATAAAGCAGTATATTAATAAAGCACTATATTAATAAAGCACTATATTAATAAAGCACTATATTAATAAAGCACTATATTAATAAAGCAGTATATTAATAAAGCCACTATATTAATAAAGCACTATATTAATAAAGCACTATATTAATAAAGCACTATATTAATAAAGCACTATATTAATAAAGCAGTATATTAATAAAGCAGTATATTAATAAAGCAGTATATTAATAAAGCAGTATATTAATAAAGCACTATATTAATAAAGCACTATATTAATAAAGCAGTATATTAATAAAGCACTATATTAATAAAGCACTATATTAATAAAGCAGTATATTAATAAAGCACTATATTAATAAAGCACTATATTAATAAAGCACTATATTAATAAAGCACTATATTAATAAAGTATATTAATAAAGCACTATATTAATAAAGCAGTATATTAATAAAGCACTATATTAATAAAGCACTATATTAATAAAGCACTATATTTAATAAAGCACTATATTAATAAAGCACTATATTAATAAAGCACTATATTAATAAAGCAGTATATCAATAAAGCAGTATATTAATAAAGCAGTATATTAATAAAGCAGTATATTAATAAAGCACTATATTAATAAAGCACTATATTAATAAAGCACTATATTAATAAAGCAGTATATTAATAAAGCACTATATTAATAAAGCACTATATTAATAAAGCAGTATATTAATAAAGCACTATATTAATAAAGCACTATATTAATAAAGCACTATATTAATAAAGCACTATATTAATAAAGTATATTAATAAAGCACTATATTAATAAAGCAGTATATTAATAAAGCACTACATTAATAAAGCACTATATTAATAAAGCCCTATATTAATAAAGCAGTATATTAATAAAGCAGTATATTAAAAAAGCACTATATTAATAAAGCAGGGATATTAATAAAGCACTATATTAATAAAGCAGTATATTAATAAAGCACTATATTAATAAAGCACTATATTAATAAAGCACTATATTTAAAAAAGTATATTAATAAAGCAGTATATATTAAAAAGCACTATATTAATAAAGCACATATTAATAAAGCACTATATTAATAAAGCACTATATTAATAAAAACACTATATTAATAAAGCACTATATTAATAAAGCACTATATTAATAAAGCAGTATATTAATAAAGCAGTATATTAATAAAGCAGTATATTAATAAAGCACTATATTAATAAAGCAGTATATTAATAAAGCACTATATTAATAAAGCACTATATTAATAAAGCCCCTATATTAATAAAGCAGTATATTAATAAAGCACTATATTAATAAAGCACTATATTATAAAGCAGTATATTAATAAAGCACTATATTAATAAAGCAGTATATTAATAAAGCACTATATTAATAAAGCAGTATATTAATAAAGCACTATATTAATAAAGCACTATATTAATAAAGCACTATATTAATAAAGCACTATATTAATAAAGCAGTATATTAATAAAGCAGTATATTAATAAAGCACTATATTAATAAAGCACTATATTAATAAAGCACTATATTAATAAAGCACTATATTAATAAAGCACTATATTAATAAAGCACTATATTAATAAAGCAGTATATTAATAAAGCACTATATTAATAAAGCACTATATTAATAAAGCAGTATATTAATAAAGCACTATATTAATAAAGCATATATTAATAAAGCACTATATTAATTTAAAACAGTATATTAATAAAGCAGTATATTAATAAAGCACTATATTAATAAAGCAGTATATTAATAAAGCCTATATTAATAAAGCAGTATATTAATAAAGCACTATATTAATAAAGCAGTATATTAATAAAGCAGTATATTAATAAAGCAGTATATTAATAAAGCACTATATTAATAAAGCAGTATATTAATAAAGCACTATATTAATAAATCAGTATATTAATAAAGCAGTATATTAATAAAGCAGTATAATAAAGCAGTATATTAATAAAGCAGTATATTAATAAAGCAGTATATTAATTTAAAGCAGTATATTAATAAAGCAGTATATTAATAAAGCAGTATATTAATAAAGCAGTATATTAATAAAGCACTATATTAATAAAGCACTATATTAATAAAGCACTATATTAATAAAGCAGTATAAAGTGAACGCTTATTAAAACCCGGTAGACTAATTAAATTACTTTAACAACATGACTCTCCCACTCCCACTCTCTCTCACCTCTCACTCCCACTCTCACTCACTCTCACTCTCTCACTTCCTCTCACTCCCACTCTCACTCTCACTCCCACTCTCTCACTTCCTCTCACTCCCACTCTCTCTCACTTCCTCTCACTCCCACTCTCTCTCTCACTTCCTCTCACTCCCACTCTCTCACTTCCTCTCACTCCCACTCTCTCTTTACTTCCTCTCACTCCCACTCTCACTCCCCCTCTCCCTCCCTCTCTCCCATTCTCACTCTCCCACTCTCACTCTCCCACTCTCACTCTCTCCACTCTCACTCTCCCACTCTCACTCTCCCACTCTCACTCTCCCACTCTCACTCTCCCACTCTCCTCTCCCACTCTCCCCTCTCCCACTCTCACTCTCACTCTCACTCTCCCTCTCTCACTCTACCATTCCCACTCTCCCATTCCCACTCTCACTCTCACTCCCACTTGTATAGATTTATCATCCCACTGCGCCCCCATTTTTTAGGGGTTTATCAGGAGTTTT
>NW_026499864.1:0-81464 GCF_026875155.1 Cherax quadricarinatus | reverse complement strand
ACTGGGCTATCCTTGTTGCACACCGCTTTCGCACAGGAAGGCTCAAACTTGTACTGCTATTCACCAATTTGGACCAAAGTACATTTAGTTTGACGCTGTCAAGCTCACTATTCTAGAGAATATTAACTTGTTGCCTATACTTCCATCAAAGCAATTTCGTACGTTACAACGACGACAAGATCAAACTTGTGTTAGAGTATGTATGAGAAAAAAGTGCATTTGAGAGGTGGTGTAGGTCTGCCATAGTGTAACAACTATGACAAGCTTGTTTCAGTTGTTACTACCATGAAGAGTTTAACAACTTGTAGTCTTCTGATATACAAGAATACTGATTGATCATACTACTAGTTATTCTGGAAGCTGCAGCATTAGCAGCAATTATGAGATTTCTCACAAACTTGTACATACTAAAACTCCAGAGAAACAAGGTAACTAAAAATTCGTCCTGAAGTTGGCAACCTAAAAACAGCTGCACATATGCCGGCTGATGTCCATGCTACTGTAACTTTCATAACCTTTACAGGCTCTCAACTCACAATCCTGCATCTGTCTCTGTGGCTAGACAGAAATCTGATATCGAGAAGAAGAAAGTTTATGTACAATTGTAACAGAAAAAGGACATGACTGGAGAGTATTGCTTTAGATTAGAAAGAGATACGAGAAAGCAGTCGTGCGGCTGGCGCCACCACTCAAGTTCGTATTTATACTTCGAGCACAAAAGTGACACCAAAATCACTATAAATACCTCTGATCTACTATTTATAGAATATTGTACTCAGGAACAAATGACTAGCGTCGAGAGTGTATCTGATGAAAAATTGCATTCAGCCGATGAAGTCCTATTTTGCGAGAAAGTAAAGAGGGATTTGACTTATATAGTCACTAACTCTAATTAGATAATGTTACTAGTTATGAGGACAGTAGCAGTTATCTCACTTCATTAAGAAATGATAGTACTGACCATAACTGACGATACTATACCAATATAGATTATTGTTAGCGCCTATGGTGGGGCAGTTATAAAAGTACCTCATCATAAAGTATTACATTGAAAACAAGAGCTATTATAGACTGGTTATATTCAGAATGGGTATATCCAGTGGTGTATGTCCCATTCAGCGTCAGTGGACTTGTTGATAGGAAACGTTATCCTTATTGCTCGGTATTGTAAGGAACCACTTGTGATTGATATTAAACACTGATGATAATTATGCCATTGAGCTTGTAAAAGAGAAACCTATTATATTTCCTCTCGTGCCAAATTACTAGGCTATGTCCAAAGATTCAACAAACAATCCTAGTCTCTGTTGACTTAGTGAGATGACAATGATTTGGGCTTGAAATATGATTTAGTGACGCTCTGCACCCAGGATCATTAACACCAACTTCCCGTGTCATCAAACTAGTCAGGACACAACTGACGTTAAACTTGTAACTCATGATGATTTAATCAAGGTTAAGTTTTTTGATCAGTCACTGGAAAGACTGAGAGTTATAGCAGTACTGAGAGTGAGCAAAGGATCTCATAATTGTTACTATTAAGTAACGGTGTACTGATGGAAAAAAATACATGTAAGTTGTCAGCTGATAGTGTTTCCACCACGTCAAGCATCTCGTAGTGTTTCCAGTTAACATTTCGTGAACAAGCATTGATTTGCACAATATTCCCATAGTGGAGGACATTTGGGTGTCAAGAAAGGACATCGGTTTGTAAACTGGCAAAACCATTTACTTGGCCAAAGATGATGGAAACAGTAGCTGATCATGTGCGACGTTGCCTCGAGTGTCAAGTGACAGGACAAGCCAGCGCACACTCACCACCTCACCTCTCATATGTTCATAGTGCAAAGTTCAGTTCATCTGGATAGTGATTGTTAGATTTGTTCAAACGTTGAAGCATCTGCTTTCCTCGTTCTTGGAAGAGTCTAATTTCAATCTTTCCCTTCTTTTTACATTTCTGAGGCGGAAGTGGTTATGCAGTGGGTGTTGTGCTGCCTCCAACAGTCAACATTCCATGCCATTCTCCTCCTATATGGTTACTATTCATCCTCAGCTTAAACGACACCAGAAAAATTATGCCTCTATTGGAAAGAGGCTCTAGCTTCCATCGCGGTGGCCTTTGAACATTTTGGACGTGTATTGGGCACTTCCCCATTTTAATTTACATGATTTTTAATGCCCAAATACCTTTTGTTACTTGCTATGTCAAATCAGTAAAGTAATGTAATCCTCCAGCCCATATTAACTATGTACACTATGTTTAATAGTATATTTTTTATTCACAGTCGTGATGTGGTATGAGGAGGGACATGCTGAGTGATGAGTGGGTAGTGTTGTGTGGGCCGATGTATCGCGATGACGGGGAACACTGTCTGCCGCAGACCCCCCCTACTACACACCTTAAGCTGTTTCATACTCTGATGTCCATACTGCATAGCATACACAACCACTATTAAGAGTGGAATGTGTCTCCTGTCTATAACACATACTATTATGCTGTCTACACTACTATGATCGAGCCTCATGATGTTAGGCTTGTCTATGCTATCCTGCCTCTACACTGAATGACATAACCACAGTATGCAAGATACAATACTGTGTACTGCCTAGTACTAGCGGCATAACTTATAGTGAAACAGACCACTGTGAAAATTATAGAAGTGGCTTGGCACAAGGTGACTCTGATTATTGCTTATTTTATGGTGTGTAGTAATGTAACCTGAGTATCAGTAATGTGAAAGACATTAGTGAACTCCTAGTGCGACCGTTTGTCGTGTTGGGGGAGGTGTTGCAACCCTGAATGGGTTGGCAATATATATAATGTATATTTTGATTTGAATATAATGTATATTACTTTTATATAATTTTATTCTGCTTATATTTGCGGTAATAGCTTAAAAATTATGAATATAATGCTTTTAATATTATTTGATTAGTTACCTGTTGTTTAGGTAGGATTGTTACCATATTATTTGCTCAGTTCAAGTCTTGAATGTCTAACTACTGTATTTCGCTTTGGCTCGTTAGATGCCGGCTTCCATTTCCGAGCTGCAGCTGTCACGGTGCTTTCACGTGATCGAGGGGGGTGTCCTCACCTCCCTGAAGTATCAGTCTGCTCTAGACTCTCTTTGGTGGTGGTCAGATTGTCTGTCTCATTATTCTTGTTAGTTCTGTTAGAACTCTGTTCACAGAACATTGTATAGACTTAGACTGTGTATTATCACAGTCGGGGATTTTCTTAGCTGAACTTTGATTCAGTAGTATGGGAGTTTTGTGACTTTGTGGTGGATCTGCTGATGGGCCTACTTAGTGTCGTCTTATTATCTCCTTGTTCCTGATTTTCAGTTGCAGTTGCTTGTTAGATTGCTATGGGTTTAGCATTTCTTTTGATTGTTCAAGCAGACTGTTCTGACTGCCAATGGGTCAAGAAGTTAGTTTATTGAGAGGGACTTTGTCAGTCACTTGTTTAAGTCTAGTCGAGTCTTGGAGACTAGCAACACTTAAGAGCACTCTTACACACATACACACAAACTTACTTGTACATATTGTAATATCTTATTAAATGTTAATGTACAGACTGGTACTTAAGGAATTCATAAATGTGATATGTGCTTTCAGCACATATACTACTTGTTGCGAGAGTCAGTTATTATTATTATTTTGATTATTATTAATTATTTAATTTGATAATATACCTCTAGACTTAATAATTTATTAAATCTTTAATTTCTCTTGTTAGTTGCCTGCAGTTGTAATCCTGAAGCACTATTGAATCATATGAATTCTTATGGATAATTGAACAAGGATACGGACTAATTGTTAATGAAAAACCCAGTAACATGGGCTGGATGATAGAAGGGCAGTCCTTTTACGTATTCACTGAGAGATCTCTAAGCTTTTAGAAATCGCAATTTTTTGTAACAACAACATTATTCATTATTCATTTTTTTGTATATTCTTACAACCAAAATCTTGCTGTGACTGATTACGACAAACATTGCTTGCCAAAAATTATGGTACACAAGTCTGCGAAAAGATCAGGAAATGCGACACTGTGGCATACGAAAAAAAGGTTACACATAGAAATAAATGGATAATTTGGTTATACAAATACTGGGAGAATACAATGCTGAAAAGAATACAAGATAAATGAATAAATTATTCTCACGGAATGACAGAACTGGGTAAGGAACAAAATACTGCACAATAAATTAAGGATACACTTGGAACACTACAAAAATAAATACTTACTAAAGACTAGAGTAGCATAAAAAAAACACAGATAAAAAAAATATGAGCCACTGAGCGATAAACACTGCTAAACAATATTGCAAAATAATGAGTCCATGAAACAATGAGTCTTCACTGAAAAATCACAAGGCTTAGAGTACACAAGAAATTCATGTTAATGTCTCACACACGCAAATGTCTTTAAATGCTGGAAAATGCTTCTAAAAAATTATCACTGAAGTTTGGGTAGTAGTCGGATGACGAATGATGAGGGTGAAGACGTCCTGTGTGGAAGAAATGAGCTTTCTAGGTGAATCACATACTGGCTTTATCCTTGGCGCTCAGCTACAATCTACTTGATCAATTATGTGAGCCAAAACAAAAAAAAACACCGGTAGATGAGGTGGGGTGGCCGGGTGGTGGTGGTGATTGGGTGGTGGTTGCTGGGGGGGGCAGAAGAACAAGCTGGCCCTTGCCTGCTCTCACTGCCACGCACTTCTCACACGCCACAAGGTGGCTTAACTTAATCACAATGCCACAGGATGATGAAGACCACTCTTACTGCATCCAAGCACAAGCGAGATATGAGGACAATACGTAAGAGGAACTTGTGTGGCTTACTTCTCTCTCTCTGCTGGTTAGAAGTGGGTTGGCTCATGCTGAACCACGAGAATGGCTGACCTGGAAGACGTGTAACGTATGATACAAGATGATAGGAGCCAGGTGGATGACAGGAGACAAGGATAGTAGGCTTAGCGGCTGACTAATGTTCACTTCACACTGTCCTGCCTTATTGACCTGGCTTAATTGCAAATAATAGGGTCAAACCCTCAGAGATTGACAGACAATTAGCACACGAACTATGCCAGGAAGCTTGAAAAGCGGTTGCAACTGGCTTGCGGCTGGAGTACACAAGGGTGGTGAGTGAGGTAAGCTTCTAGCTGGAGGGTGGTGAGACGTCACCTCTGACTGCCCAGCGCCCACAAATAGTCTTCTAACATTGAAAATTCCCTTAAATCCACGCCCCACACCGCTGTCAGAATTGGTCAAGTGGGTTTTCGATAACGTGGATGGGGTAAGATACTCACGTAGGCCTGGTAGTACGTATCAATATAACGGAACATATGGGAAGAGCCAACAGCCGACCTGCCTCTCTCTGCTCCCTATCTACAATGACTCTCAAGTGCCTCCAGGGGTGAGGGTGTTTGTAAATCATGCTATGCGTCAGCAGCAATATGAAATCGATTCATGCAGACGGTTGGCTAGTGAGTCTCTACTGGTACATGGTTACTGGGTAACTGGTTACTAGGTACCTGGTACTATTACTGAGTAAGTCACCAGCAATCACACATCACAGACACTGCAAGGCATTGACTCACTCGGGACCTATCCAGGCATTCCAGACACACACAATGCAATGTTTATGAACTTCACCGGGACTATCTCAGTAGCAATCCACAACAGAAATGTCTTGCCATGCATGACTAAATCTCCACTGGATATCCAAGGGACATCCGAACACACAACGCTGACCATGCTCTGGACTCCCTCGAACTATTCCAGGCGCAAATCCACTCACACTGCACATCTGCCAATGTATGACTCACACCGGGACTATCCAGGAATCACACACATACAGTGCTGCCATTGCATGACCTTGCCCAGGTTATGTCCCAGGCAATCCACACACACGCGCCATCTTGCATGACTCACCCGGGCAATATATATCCTCTAAGGCAATCCATACACCAGGCTGCCATTGCATGACTGCACCCAAGGACATCCCAGAGAAAATACATACACCCATCACCGCTGACGTAGACTGCACGTGGGTTTATTCCCAGGCTCAATCTCCACAAGACACACGGCCACCATGGCAAGACTCACCTGGGTAATCCCAGTCAATCCACACAAATGCTGCCCTGCAATGACTCACCTGGGCTATCCCAGGCAATTCATTGAACATTACATCATGCATGACTCACCAGGCTATCCCAGGCAATCCACACCACTTGCTGCCATCCACTGACTAACCCAAGCTTTTCCACAGGCAAATCCACACACACATGGTTAATGTGGTTGGTTGTGTCATTCTTGCAGGCAGGGTGAGGTTCATGATAAGGCTTCGAAAGCTTTCCTTTGAATGTTTGGGGTACACAAGCAGTGTGTTAAATGGCCCATGCCTGGGAGGGCCATGCCCGCAAAGGAGAGAGGGAGTAGACCTGTGAGCTGCCAGAGTGAGAGAGAGAGAGAGGCAGGTCTGAGCATAACTGAAGAAGGCATAGGCCTCTAGGTGGCAGCATCGGAGCAAGGACATAACATGAACTCAGATGGCAGACGCATAGGCTGTCTATGCAGGATAGTACAGGCTGTCTACATTCACTCGGCCACACACCACCATTGGTCGTCCCTGACCATGACTGGCTGTAAAAAAACTCGGTCTTTCTCTCGCCGGAAAACAGTGACGAACACGAAATAAACACATATGTTATATATAAATATGTGCAAAACAACCACTGTGAAAGAGTAGTGAAAATTCCAAGCATTTCATGCATACTCACTTATCAAGGAACTATTAAAGTACTACATCAAAGGAAGCAAATTAAAGGGCTTAGAACCACACCTCACAGTCAAACTCCCACAACAAAGAAACACCTGACGCGGGACAATACCGGACTCTAAGAAAGAGGAACACTGCCAGTAGGTCCGCTGGTCCAACTAGACAGGTCCACACGACATCCCACTATCAAAAGTATTCTACCAAGAAAATAAGTTAATGATTTGTGTCAATGTATTATTTCTTACTCTTTCACTGTGGTTGTTTTGATATTTTAAAGTCCAACTATTTACCTGTGATTTATTGCATATATATATTATATTATATTATTTATATATTATTATATATAATATATAGTATTTCTAATTACTATTATATATATAAATAATATATATATATAATATATATATTATATTTTATATATATATAAATATATATTTATATATATATATATATATATATTTATATATATATTTACTATATATATATATGATATTATATATTTTATAGATATATATATATGTGGGACATGATAAAATTCCTAAGGGAGGGAAGAATAAAAGGTGGGCGTGTGCTAAACATTGGGTAAGCCAGTGGAGCGTCGCGGGGGCATCACTGCACACCTTCCTGCATCTGGACAGATACGGCAACACAGGAGACACTCACTGCCAGCTGTGCTGTGACATACAAGTGCGATCCTCTCTAGAACAGTGAAGCAAGCCATTGTATGAAGTACATCACTACAGGGGTTCACTCAACCGGCGGCACAACCTGCTGTTGCCCTCAAGTGAGGACTTCGCTCAGCATCGGCAAACTTGGCAGGACTTCTCATTTCAAGGCAAGTGATTCAGGTGGACATTCGTCGACTGGCAACTGTACACTGGTTGTTAGGGCTGTCACTGCTGGTGGAGCATGGTAGTGATTCATGGAGGGATGATCAGCGTGAAACCATCTGGGCGTTGTAACAGGCTTACACCATACTGGCAGAGAGTGGGCTAGAAGCAAAGTCACATCATCTTTGTGCAGGGAGCCCACTTGAAGCTGTGACAGAAGGAGACAATTGCTAGCGACAGAGGCTAACTGCGCTCTTCGACAGTGTCATTCTTCTTGACAGTTGGAGTTACAGGGCAGAGTTAGTCTAAGCATCCTCAGGACCTGTATTGGGCACTTCGACTAACCTCTGTAGGTCAGGAGGTGAGGTGAAGCAAACTCTCAATGGAAAATCGCAGTGTGTTAATTCTATACATCGCATCACAAGAGGTGAACATAAAAGTTTTCTGTACAAGGGGCTCAGAGCTATGGACTGACTAATATCAGCTGTCAAATGTGCGGGTCACACTGGGTGACAAGTAACACGAGGTGCTACACAGTGGTCTGGGCACAGACTTGTGGTCCACACACAGCTGGGCAATACCACAACAGGACACATGGGAAACTTGCACACACATGCATCTGCTACTGCATGTACAACAGGGCCTTACTAGAAATGATGCTTTTCTGTGCAAAAATCAACACTAAAGCTATAAAACAACACAAACATGTGAGAACATTGAGGGGGAATTTAATAACATGTGACATATATCTTCTCTCAATCTTCTCGACAATTCAGCCATTGCTCACTGTGAAACTAACACTGGTCGATTAAGCCTGATGTTGTGAGGTAATGTCATAGGGGGTGACATCCGAGGTGACTCAGGCATACATCGTGGACGTCATGAAGTTGGGCAGCATAGGGGGGACTGAAGTCTGGGCCCGGCATCGTGGTTGATGTCATCGAAGTCGGGGCAGCACTCGTGGGTGAACATCGTGAGGTGACGTCAGTGAGTGATGCCCAGCAGCAGACCCACAGCATGTGGCTCTGGGACGTTGGCATCTTTGGTAGAACCCACGTGGCATTGTAGTTCCCTGTGGCAACGTCCCACATCCCGCTACATGGTTTCGTTGACCCACTTAGGCTGTATGGAGAATCCACTATGATCCTTTCGTGAATCCATGATGGCATTCTGTGATCTAACGTGGATGGTTGATCGCCTCTCGATAGATGTTGAGTGGCCTCTCAGCACTTGGTACACAGCTCTGGCAATGAATTCTACACGAAAACAGCAGAAAACACCAACAGAGGGAAGATGAGTGTTAGGTTTGGTAGGCAGGTGAGGTGTGAACGAGGCCGAGGAAGCCTAGCCACTTCCGTCTCCCATATTCCACTTGGAGAAAAAAGACACACCACACGGATGCTGAATACACCACAAACTCACGCTACTGACTTACTGAAAATAGCCGTGCACGAGCTGAAAAACAAAACAGAACAAAAAAGGCATCATAACAAGTGATGCCCTGAACATGTGACTTGAGAAAACAGTTGTGGAGTGAGACTGTAGGCGTGCGGGGAGCCTCTCCAGGGAGATGGCCACTTACACGTTTCTCGAAGACAATTTCGGCAAATATCAGGCACTTGGATTAATAGTCAGTTACCCATTTGTTACGCAGAATCTGTTGGATACTGGGGGCTAGAAGCCTTGTCTCTAGGGCCGCAAAGTAAAAGATACACAGACATAGTTCTCAAGCTATTGATTAACAGGCCGCACCGGGCTTATCACAGTCTAAAACAGATTAGAAGCTTTTTAAACGCAGTATTTAGTTTTACTTCAAATGGGTTTGGTTTAACAGAGGGCTAGGCAAAAATCATCGTCAGGAAAATATATCTATTTATTCAATAAAACCACTATCATACACACTCTAAAAAAACATTTCATGTATCTCCCACCTCAACACCACAACAGCAGGCACAAGAAGGCAGGGGATGGCTGGTCCAGTATAACCATCATAACACTCCCGTCTAGTCAGTGCCAGGCCCCGACTCGACCCACACTCCAAACCTCATTTCTTATTTCCTCATCATCCCACAGCCCCCTGACAATGTAGAGCCCCAGTGTGGGCATACAGGTAAGCCATTGAAGAGCCTATGGCTGGGGTTAGCTAAACAAAAAAGGAGTAACAACTGCAAACCTTAGCTTAAATACACAGCATTTCGACCGCCTAGCTTCCTCTCACCTATGCCGAACTCCACGGGGTACTGCCCCAGGCCAGGGCTTTACCCGCACTACCTCCAGACTCTTTGGATAATAAATTCCCTAGCAAGGATTTCGTTTATCAGTTACAGTTAGAGTCACTTGACAAGTGCCCCAAAATGCATATTTATGGAATTAATAAAATATTCTTTACAATTATAAATTTTCAATTCTAAGTTATAGAACACTCACTTCTCCACTATATGTTACATTACTCTCGATTGTTACTATGCGAGAACCCTGCAAACCCACCTGTGTCTGGATTGCTGATGATCGTGAGATTACGACATCAGGATTAAATTGTTAAGAGATGGATGCTTCTTGTGTGGTGGTGATGATCGGTGAGACGGACTTACATCCCTCTTCCGCCTACCTCGTCTCCGAGGCAAACAACTTGCTTGCGTAGGCTACTTCGTTACTGTCACCAATGTTCACGAAAACTGATTACAATGTGTCACTTCGTTGTTGATCAGGGGTTAGTTTCAGTGATAAGCGCTTCGGGAGGCTTCTTACTTTAATATTGGGAATGTCGTGGGGTAAAACAAGGGCAGTGTGCTTTAAGTGCCCATGGCCAGGCGAGGGGCCATGGCACCATGGGAGAGAAGAGGGAGTAGAACTTGTGAATCTCAAGTTGAAGCTGGAAGTGGTGCAGTGATGGGAGTGAGGGCAGGTTCTGGGCATACTGAGGTGGCAGGACTGCGCGAGCAGAAGGCGCAGATAATATGAAGTCAGCTGCGCCAGACGTGCATAGGACTGTCATATATAGACAATTACAGGCTCTCTGAATTCATAGGCCTTATTTGGTGGCATCACGAGCTCAGAGAAGTGTGCAATATAGTATCAGCAGGCAAGCGCATAGGACTTTCTATGAAGTCTATGCAGGCTGTATACACATACAATCAGCCATGCATTGATCTCACTGGGCTCAAATCCATGGAAAATCCACACCACACGACAGAGTCATGGCATGATTGACCTGGTATATTCGCTCAAGGGAATCAACCCGCTCACGGTTGCTTCATGTCTTGATTCCATCTCCAGGCTATCCAGTCAATCCACATGTAACCGTCCCATACTGGACTCACCTCCAGGCTAAGCCCACACACGCCACCATGCACGACTTACTGGGTTATCGCCTAGTCAATTCCGCACACACATGCTACCATACGCATCACTCACTGGGCTATATTAAATAATGTCCCAGGACGCAATCACTTACATTACATCGTAAATAGCCTATCTCACTTATTGTGTATCTCAACCTATTGTGTGTGTGACAGGGCGTCTCGAGTCACAGCTCTCGGCCCTCCAGCCTCTTCGCTGATTGCTATAGGTTACTCTCTCTTCCCGGCCCTCTAGAGCATCTTTAATACCTCGCCTTATAAACTATGTATGAGTTCCGCTCGCAATACGTCACTTATATAGGCTATTGTCCACGTGGCTAACATACAACTGGTACTACTCTATATCGAACTGAAGAATTACTTCCTAACTCTCATCCCTTTGAAACATATGAGTCTTCAACACTCTTCAATTGTGACCTCTTGTGTCTGGTGATCTCATTCTGGAACAGAGCCGTCTGTGTCCACATTGTCTATTCCGCGCCTCAGTATTTTTATGTCGTTAACTATTGTATCCATCTGACCCTCACTGGCACTCCAGTTTGTAGTCAGCGATTTCCCTCAACCTTTCTTCGTAGATACAGAATGTTCCCGCTCGTAGCTCTGGGATTCTAGTCTTGTTGCAAACTTGGCACTTCTCCTATAGATTTATTTGGACGTGCATGTGACTAGGTGTGGATTCCAAACTGGTGCTGTCCTATACTCCTGTAGGGGTATACACTGGACGTAAATTGGTTATATCAGAGTTCTTAAACGAAATCCTTACTGAGGTATCGGGACGATATCCGTACTCGTAGGTTTTGCAGGCGACCCGTAGATGGGCTGCAGCAGTTATCCTGATCTGTATGTGAGTCGCTCATGAAGTATGCTCGTTGATTGTATGTGAACTCACCACCGATCTCTTTTTCTCTTGAGTGAGGGTTTGCAGTTTGGCCATCTAATCTATATTGTGTCTGCGGTTCTTTGCCCTTCCCAATCTTCATGAACTTTGCTTGGCAGGGTTTAATTCAAGGAGCCAGTTGCTGGACCAGGATTGCTAGTCGTCCAGGTTTTTGAACGTCCGTGCCTGATTCCTCATCGATTTGATTCTTCTCATTAATTCAACTTTGCATCATCTGCAAACAAGGACCACTTCTGTGTCTCTCTCCCTTCACCTTACTGTCGGTTCACTTATTACGCCAAAGAACAGTTCAGGTCCTATGGAACTGACCCCTGTGGAACCTCCCGCTTGTCACAAGGACGCCCATCTGACACCTCGTCGAGTACCATGACTCGTCTGTTTGCTCTCCCCTCATCGTCAGGGTATTCTCTCTCTGATTTACCGCATTGCAGTGCACTATTTTTGTTATGTGTGCCTGATCTTATGCTTCTTTGCGCAGTACCTTCTGGGAGGAACTAGTGTCGAAGGCCTTCTTGCTAGTCTCCTCAATAAATATGCTCGTGATCCACCCCTGTCTCTCTCTGTCTTTACTTCAGTCACACTTGATGATAAAACTCATAGTAGGTTTGTGAACAACAGGATTTCCTTACCCTGAAAACCGTGCTGGTTGTCATATTATACATTGTTTCTTTGCAGGTGCCCCACCTCACTCGCTTCCGCTCCTGATGTTCTTCTTCATGACCTGGCATACTATATAGACCGGTTGTGTGATAAAGGTCTGTAGTTTAGGGCCTATGTCTGTCTCCGCGTTTTTAATAATTGGGGGCACATTTGCCATGTTTCCAATACCTCAGGGAGTTGCCCAGTTTCAAATGATGTGTTGAAGATCTTTGTTAATGGCACACTCAATATCTCTGCTCCCTCTTTAAGGGACCCATGGAGAGATGTTGTCTGGTACACGCCATTGAGGTGTCAAGTTCGCCACATAGCGCTTCTTCACCCCCTCCTGGTTATTATTCCCTCATCCAAGCACTTGTTGGTGTGCCCCCTGTCTGATTTCCTGGAGTCCTACTGGTTTCCACTGTAAATACCGACTTTATATCTTGTGTTGAAGCTCCTGACATTCCTTTGGTCGTTTCTTGTAATTCCCCCATCACCCTTCTACAGCTCTGATTACCGTGGTCCTTGACTGTTTTGTTTCCTCCTGATGTGGCTGCCTACAAAAACTGCTTCGGCGTCAGTCTTTTACTTTTGATGCTATGGCATTTATCATAATTGTCTCTGAGTCTATCCCTTCTTATTTGTGCACATATTCGTTTCTGGCTCTTCGCGGACTGAGTCTCTTTTTTTTCTGAGGTCTTGATCTTCTGTACGCCTCTTGTATTCTCCATTCTCTCTAGTACACTTAGTGTGTTGCCTCGCCCTTTCACCTTTGGTTTGAACGCAAGGGATCGTCTGTATCTTTCCCATTATTTCTATTTGCCCATGGGAACAAATCCTGTCTCCTCTGCTCCTGGCATTTTGAACTGAGTGCTACATAGTCCAATAAATTTTTTGTACTGGTTTTCCTGTCAGTTCCCTCATCCACTGAATGTCTTGAAAGGAAAGTTCCTCATGCCTGAGTAGTTCCCCCTCTTTTGTAGTTTGGTTTTTACCCAAGCCATAGATTCCTTTGCTTACTCATCTCCACTGGGAGCTAAACTATTGTTGTCGAAGAGAGCACAGAAACACATAGATCACTAGCTTCTCCCCGGGGCCTTTCATAACCTGATACCCGATGTCCAAAACTACTCTCTTGGTTGAATACAAGGTCCAGCCTTTGTGGTTCTCCTATCCTCTTCTGGGTTTAGTGTCCTCTAACATGTTTGATGCATGGGATTTTTTCCTCAGTACTCTCTCGCACATCCAATTCATCATTGGACTCATTCCATGTTTCGGGACCCCCATGGACGGCTCCAGGTTTTTCCCAGTCAATATCCTAGATGTATTGAAAATATTTTTTCACCCATTAACTTAGTAACTTTGCTCCCCCATGTGTGCTCTCCTGGCCCACCTCGGCTTGTGTGTGATCAATTGCTCTGTTGTCTCTCATGTATTCTTCTATTGGCCTCCAGCAGTTCTGTGGTGGTATGTTACTCTTACTGCGAATTATCTACCTTATGTTCTTCAGTATCTTGGGTTGTTTCCTTATAAAGTAAGTCCTCCTTTCGGGGGAGACCGTATGCCATCCATTGTCCTGCCCATTTTCTTCAAAATCCACTGGTTTTTAAAGAGCTGGTTGCAACTCCTCCGTCACCCTTCCTCCGCCTTGTCTTTCCTGGGATTTGTATATCTGGATGGAAAGAGTGATTCTGTTTTTTTCTGGTTGAGTTTTTGTTTCTAGGATGTGCTTTTTATAGTCTTGGGGATGTCTCTTTGATTCTTTCGTGCATTTCTCCTTCATAAGTTTGTTGGTATGTTCAGTACTGTATTTGTATTGCCACACTTCTTACTTCTCTTTTCATATGACTGTGGGTCTGGGAGGTAAATAATTGTGTTGGTTCTGTGATTCTATTCTTGGAGGCTGGGTGAGGTTCACGGACCGGACTTCGGAGGACTTACTTATTTTATCTGGATTAGTCTTGGGGATAACAGGCAAGTGTTGTAGAAGTGCCCATAGGCTCGAGAGAGAGCCATGCCCCGAGAGAGAAAGAGGGGAGTAAGACGTTGATCTTCAGTGACGTGAGCTGCTAGAGTGAGAGAGAGGTCAGGTCTCGGCATTCTGAAAAGTGGCCTAGGGCCTATAGGGGCAGCCACTAACAAGGCGCATTAATAAGTGAACTCAGATGGCAGACAGCATTAGGCTGTCTAAGCAGTCAGTGGTGGCTGTTCTACACCACGCCGCCATGCTATAGATTACACCGGGCAATCCCAGTTGCATCCAACACACACTGCTGATATACATGACGCACCGGCTACCAAGGCAATCAACACTCCACGGTGCCTTTTGCTTGAGTCACCCAGGCTATCCAGGCATCCAAAACATACCACACTCCTTACATGAATTCACACTGCGCCCATCTAGGCATTCCACACACAGCACCATGCACTACTCTCCTAGGTTATCCCAGACAATCCACACACACTTGCCATGCATGACTCCATTCTGGGCTATCCCAGGCAATCCACACACACGCCGCCATCATGCTCACACAGGCTGTCCCAGGCAATCAACACACATATAAATGTGATGGTTGTGTCATTCTTACTGGGGGGGTGAGGTTCAATGATAAGGCTTCGGAGGCTTCTTGCTTTATTGAATGTCTTGGGGTATACGGGCAGTGTGGAAAAAGACACATTAGTACCCCGCTTCAGGACACATTTTTTAAAGGCAAATCGTGTCGCACACGAGTGGGGCTTCTTCAGTCCTAATACTGAGAAGTATGTTGTATGTATAAATGTTCGCCAAGACCACAAGTCCTGGCACGGCGTCCCAATCTTGCGATGACCCGTCTCTGGTCCGATGGAGAAACGGTTTCCCCAATGATGCGACGAAACATGCCGTCAAGCGCCTTGCGGGCCATCTCATAAGCGACACCATATGTAACTATGGACTCTAGCGAGGGAGGAGGATTGTCATTATTAAGGTGAACCAGCTTGTCGGTTCGTTGACCCATGATACACTAGTGTGCCGCCGTCATTATGGGTTCCTCTTCGGGAGGGAAATATCACCCCTAGTTGCCCGCGGAGTGTCTCAGGTAGCTTCGCACTCTAGAAGATAGTGTGTTAGGGGCGGGCTGGACAACGTGCTGACAGTATTGGCACATCTCCTCCTCAGCCTTGTCTACCATCAATCTTGGCTGTGGGAATGCCCAAAACGAAGCCGATGGATGGCGGTTACACTGCGCCCTGGCCCAGCTTCTATCATATGGAGGGGGCTCTCCTGAGTCGCTGCTCCGGTACCACTGTTGAGATGGGGTATCACCTAGACCTCCCATAATGTTTCGCGGCTCTGGCAGCCACCAGTTTTGGTCAGTGAAACCTCCGCTCAACGCCTTCTCCCGCCTCACTGACACAATAGTACAGAGTATAGCTGATGGTATGACTCAGCCACATACTAGGACAGTGTATGCTACACCTGTATCTACCTTATCCCTCCAGACCAGATCACTATAACTTCTAGAGACGGTTGCAACGTCGGTGTCCGACCTAAGGGAACCCGTCCAGACCATGTTAGATTTCCACTTACTCCTCCCATTACCACTAGTTATCTCTCAGGACACAGTCTTGAAGAGGTTTGAACGCCCCTCCATTGATGTTCGCAGACCCTGAACAAATAGAGCACAGAGCAAATTAAACCGAAGACTTCCAGAGAGAAATAATCGTCTTGGAGAAGAAAACAGACTGATAGATCCTGGGCACATCTTAATGTGCAGAAAGGCTGCATCCCGGCTTCTGTGTAAGCTTTTTTGAAAGTGGACGTTGGACACCTATATTTTGATTGTGTTCTAGAACCAGGCAGTGCTATGAACTGCGCCAAGGCAGCACTGGGCTATCCTTGTTGCACACCGCTTTCGCACAGGAAGGCTCAAACTTGTACTGCTATTCACCAATTTGGACCAAAGTACATTTAGTTTGACGCTGTCAAGCTCACTATTCTAGAGAATATTAACTTGTTGCCTATACTTCCATCAAAGCAATTTCGTACGTTACAACGACGACAAGATCAAACTTGTGTTAGAGTATGTATGAGAAAAAAGTGCATTTGAGAGGTGGTGTAGGTCTGCCATAGTGTAACAACTATGACAAGCTTGTTTCAGTTGTTACTACCATGAAGAGTTTAACAACTTGTAGTCTTCTGATATACAAGAATACTGATTGATCATACTACTAGTTATTCTGGAAGCTGCAGCATTAGCAGCAATTATGAGATTTCTCACAAACTTGTACATACTAAAACTCCAGAGAAACAAGGTAACTAAAAATTCGTCCTGAAGTTGGCAACCTAAAAACAGCTGCACATATGCCGGCTGATGTCCATGCTACTGTAACTTTCATAACCTTTACAGGCTCTCAACTCACAATCCTGCATCTGTCTCTGTGGCTAGACAGAAATCTGATATCGAGAAGAAGAAAGTTTATGTACAATTGTAACAGAAAAAGGACATGACTGGAGAGTATTGCTTTAGATTAGAAAGAGATACGAGAAAGCAGTCGTGCGGCTGGCGCCACCACTCAAGTTCGTATTTATACTTCGAGCACAAAAGTGACACCAAAATCACTATAAATACCTCTGATCTACTATTTATAGAATATTGTACTCAGGAACAAATGACTAGCGTCGAGAGTGTATCTGATGAAAAATTGCATTCAGCCGATGAAGTCCTATTTTGCGAGAAAGTAAAGAGGGATTTGACTTATATAGTCACTAACTCTAATTAGATAATGTTACTAGTTATGAGGACAGTAGCAGTTATCTCACTTCATTAAGAAATGATAGTACTGACCATAACTGACGATACTATACCAATATAGATTATTGTTAGCGCCTATGGTGGGGCAGTTATAAAAGTACCTCATCATAAAGTATTACATTGAAAACAAGAGCTATTATAGACTGGTTATATTCAGAATGGGTATATCCAGTGGTGTATGTCCCATTCAGCGTCAGTGGACTTGTTGATAGGAAACGTTATCCTTATTGCTCGGTATTGTAAGGAACCACTTGTGATTGATATTAAACACTGATGATAATTATGCCATTGAGCTTGTAAAAGAGAAACCTATTATATTTCCTCTCGTGCCAAATTACTAGGCTATGTCCAAAGATTCAACAAACAATCCTAGTCTCTGTTGACTTAGTGAGATGACAATGATTTGGGCTTGAAATATGATTTAGTGACGCTCTGCACCCAGGATCATTAACACCAACTTCCCGTGTCATCAAACTAGTCAGGACACAACTGACGTTAAACTTGTAACTCATGATGATTTAATCAAGGTTAAGTTTTTTGATCAGTCACTGGAAAGACTGAGAGTTATAGCAGTACTGAGAGTGAGCAAAGGATCTCATAATTGTTACTATTAAGTAACGGTGTACTGATGGAAAAAAATACATGTAAGTTGTCAGCTGATAGTGTTTCCACCACGTCAAGCATCTCGTAGTGTTTCCAGTTAACATTTCGTGAACAAGCATTGATTTGCACAATATTCCCATAGTGGAGGACATTTGGGTGTCAAGAAAGGACATCGGTTTGTAAACTGGCAAAACCATTTACTTGGCCAAAGATGATGGAAACAGTAGCTGATCATGTGCGACGTTGCCTCGAGTGTCAAGTGACAGGACAAGCCAGCGCACACTCACCACCTCACCTCTCATATGTTCATAGTGCAAAGTTCAGTTCATCTGGATAGTGATTGTTAGATTTGTTCAAACGTTGAAGCATCTGCTTTCCTCGTTCTTGGAAGAGTCTAATTTCAATCTTTCCCTTCTTTTTACATTTCTGAGGCGGAAGTGGTTATGCAGTGGGTGTTGTGCTGCCTCCAACAGTCAACATTCCATGCCATTCTCCTCCTATATGGTTACTATTCATCCTCAGCTTAAACGACACCAGAAAAATTATGCCTCTATTGGAAAGAGGCTCTAGCTTCCATCGCGGTGGCCTTTGAACATTTTGGACGTGTATTGGGCACTTCCCCATTTTAATTTACATGATTTTTAATGCCCAAATACCTTTTGTTACTTGCTATGTCAAATCAGTAAAGTAATGTAATCCTCCAGCCCATATTAACTATGTACACTATGTTTAATAGTATATTTTTTATTCACAGTCGTGATGTGGTATGAGGAGGGACATGCTGAGTGATGAGTGGGTAGTGTTGTGTGGGCCGATGTATCGCGATGACGGGGAACACTGTCTGCCGCAGACCCCCCCTACTACACACCTTAAGCTGTTTCATACTCTGATGTCCATACTGCATAGCATACACAACCACTATTAAGAGTGGAATGTGTCTCCTGTCTATAACACATACTATTATGCTGTCTACACTACTATGATCGAGCCTCATGATGTTAGGCTTGTCTATGCTATCCTGCCTCTACACTGAATGACATAACCACAGTATGCAAGATACAATACTGTGTACTGCCTAGTACTAGCGGCATAACTTATAGTGAAACAGACCACTGTGAAAATTATAGAAGTGGCTTGGCACAAGGTGACTCTGATTATTGCTTATTTTATGGTGTGTAGTAATGTAACCTGAGTATCAGTAATGTGAAAGACATTAGTGAACTCCTAGTGCGACCGTTTGTCGTGTTGGGGGAGGTGTTGCAACCCTGAATGGGTTGGCAATATATATAATGTATATTTTGATTTGAATATAATGTATATTACTTTTATATAATTTTATTCTGCTTATATTTGCGGTAATAGCTTAAAAATTATGAATATAATGCTTTTAATATTATTTGATTAGTTACCTGTTGTTTAGGTAGGATTGTTACCATATTATTTGCTCAGTTCAAGTCTTGAATGTCTAACTACTGTATTTCGCTTTGGCTCGTTAGATGCCGGCTTCCATTTCCGAGCTGCAGCTGTCACGGTGCTTTCACGTGATCGAGGGGGGTGTCCTCACCTCCCTGAAGTATCAGTCTGCTCTAGACTCTCTTTGGTGGTGGTCAGATTGTCTGTCTCATTATTCTTGTTAGTTCTGTTAGAACTCTGTTCACAGAACATTGTATAGACTTAGACTGTGTATTATCACAGTCGGGGATTTTCTTAGCTGAACTTTGATTCAGTAGTATGGGAGTTTTGTGACTTTGTGGTGGATCTGCTGATGGGCCTACTTAGTGTCGTCTTATTATCTCCTTGTTCCTGATTTTCAGTTGCAGTTGCTTGTTAGATTGCTATGGGTTTAGCATTTCTTTTGATTGTTCAAGCAGACTGTTCTGACTGCCAATGGGTCAAGAAGTTAGTTTATTGAGAGGGACTTTGTCAGTCACTTGTTTAAGTCTAGTCGAGTCTTGGAGACTAGCAACACTTAAGAGCACTCTTACACACATACACACAAACTTACTTGTACATATTGTAATATCTTATTAAATGTTAATGTACAGACTGGTACTTAAGGAATTCATAAATGTGATATGTGCTTTCAGCACATATACTACTTGTTGCGAGAGTCAGTTATTATTATTATTTTGATTATTATTAATTATTTAATTTGATAATATACCTCTAGACTTAATAATTTATTAAATCTTTAATTTCTCTTGTTAGTTGCCTGCAGTTGTAATCCTGAAGCACTATTGAATCATATGAATTCTTATGGATAATTGAACAAGGATACGGACTAATTGTTAATGAAAAACCCAGTAACATGGGCTGGATGATAGAAGGGCAGTCCTTTTACGTATTCACTGAGAGATCTCTAAGCTTTTAGAAATCGCAATTTTTTGTAACAACAACATTATTCATTATTCATTTTTTTGTATATTCTTACAACCAAAATCTTGCTGTGACTGATTACGACAAACATTGCTTGCCAAAAATTATGGTACACAAGTCTGCGAAAAGATCAGGAAATGCGACACTGTGGCATACGAAAAAAAGGTTACACATAGAAATAAATGGATAATTTGGTTATACAAATACTGGGAGAATACAATGCTGAAAAGAATACAAGATAAATGAATAAATTATTCTCACGGAATGACAGAACTGGGTAAGGAACAAAATACTGCACAATAAATTAAGGATACACTTGGAACACTACAAAAATAAATACTTACTAAAGACTAGAGTAGCATAAAAAAAACACAGATAAAAAAAATATGAGCCACTGAGCGATAAACACTGCTAAACAATATTGCAAAATAATGAGTCCATGAAACAATGAGTCTTCACTGAAAAATCACAAGGCTTAGAGTACACAAGAAATTCATGTTAATGTCTCACACACGCAAATGTCTTTAAATGCTGGAAAATGCTTCTAAAAAATTATCACTGAAGTTTGGGTAGTAGTCGGATGACGAATGATGAGGGTGAAGACGTCCTGTGTGGAAGAAATGAGCTTTCTAGGTGAATCACATACTGGCTTTATCCTTGGCGCTCAGCTACAATCTACTTGATCAATTATGTGAGCCAAAACAAAAAAAAACACCGGTAGATGAGGTGGGGTGGCCGGGTGGTGGTGGTGATTGGGTGGTGGTTGCTGGGGGGGGCAGAAGAACAAGCTGGCCCTTGCCTGCTCTCACTGCCACGCACTTCTCACACGCCACAAGGTGGCTTAACTTAATCACAATGCCACAGGATGATGAAGACCACTCTTACTGCATCCAAGCACAAGCGAGATATGAGGACAATACGTAAGAGGAACTTGTGTGGCTTACTTCTCTCTCTCTGCTGGTTAGAAGTGGGTTGGCTCATGCTGAACCACGAGAATGGCTGACCTGGAAGACGTGTAACGTATGATACAAGATGATAGGAGCCAGGTGGATGACAGGAGACAAGGATAGTAGGCTTAGCGGCTGACTAATGTTCACTTCACACTGTCCTGCCTTATTGACCTGGCTTAATTGCAAATAATAGGGTCAAACCCTCAGAGATTGACAGACAATTAGCACACGAACTATGCCAGGAAGCTTGAAAAGCGGTTGCAACTGGCTTGCGGCTGGAGTACACAAGGGTGGTGAGTGAGGTAAGCTTCTAGCTGGAGGGTGGTGAGACGTCACCTCTGACTGCCCAGCGCCCACAAATAGTCTTCTAACATTGAAAATTCCCTTAAATCCACGCCCCACACCGCTGTCAGAATTGGTCAAGTGGGTTTTCGATAACGTGGATGGGGTAAGATACTCACGTAGGCCTGGTAGTACGTATCAATATAACGGAACATATGGGAAGAGCCAACAGCCGACCTGCCTCTCTCTGCTCCCTATCTACAATGACTCTCAAGTGCCTCCAGGGGTGAGGGTGTTTGTAAATCATGCTATGCGTCAGCAGCAATATGAAATCGATTCATGCAGACGGTTGGCTAGTGAGTCTCTACTGGTACATGGTTACTGGGTAACTGGTTACTAGGTACCTGGTACTATTACTGAGTAAGTCACCAGCAATCACACATCACAGACACTGCAAGGCATTGACTCACTCGGGACCTATCCAGGCATTCCAGACACACACAATGCAATGTTTATGAACTTCACCGGGACTATCTCAGTAGCAATCCACAACAGAAATGTCTTGCCATGCATGACTAAATCTCCACTGGATATCCAAGGGACATCCGAACACACAACGCTGACCATGCTCTGGACTCCCTCGAACTATTCCAGGCGCAAATCCACTCACACTGCACATCTGCCAATGTATGACTCACACCGGGACTATCCAGGAATCACACACATACAGTGCTGCCATTGCATGACCTTGCCCAGGTTATGTCCCAGGCAATCCACACACACGCGCCATCTTGCATGACTCACCCGGGCAATATATATCCTCTAAGGCAATCCATACACCAGGCTGCCATTGCATGACTGCACCCAAGGACATCCCAGAGAAAATACATACACCCATCACCGCTGACGTAGACTGCACGTGGGTTTATTCCCAGGCTCAATCTCCACAAGACACACGGCCACCATGGCAAGACTCACCTGGGTAATCCCAGTCAATCCACACAAATGCTGCCCTGCAATGACTCACCTGGGCTATCCCAGGCAATTCATTGAACATTACATCATGCATGACTCACCAGGCTATCCCAGGCAATCCACACCACTTGCTGCCATCCACTGACTAACCCAAGCTTTTCCACAGGCAAATCCACACACACATGGTTAATGTGGTTGGTTGTGTCATTCTTGCAGGCAGGGTGAGGTTCATGATAAGGCTTCGAAAGCTTTCCTTTGAATGTTTGGGGTACACAAGCAGTGTGTTAAATGGCCCATGCCTGGGAGGGCCATGCCGCCAAAGGAGAGAGGGAGTAGACCTGTGAGGCTGCCAGAGTGAGAGAGAGAGAGAGAGGAAGGTCTGAGCATAACTGAAGAAGGCATAGGCCTCTAGGTGGCAGCATCGGAGCAAGGACATAACATGAACTCAGATGGCAGACGCATAGGCTGTCTATGCAGGATAGTACAGGCTGTCTACATTCACTCGGCCACACACCACCATGGTCGTCCCTGACCATGACTGGCTGTAAAAAAACTCGGTCTTTCTCTCGCCGGAAAACAGTGACGAACACGAAATAAACACATATGTTATATATAAATATGTGCAAAACAACCACTGTGAAAGAGTAGTGAAAATTCCAAGCATTTCATGCATACTCACTTATCAAGGAACTATTAAAGTACTACATCAAAGGAAGCAAATTAAAGGGCTTAGAACCACACCTCACAGTCAAACTCCCACAACAAAGAAACACCTGACGCGGGACAATACCGGACTCTAAGAAAGAGGAACACTGCCAGTAGGTCCGCTGGTCCAACTAGACAGGTCCACACGACATCCCACTATCAAAAGTATTCTACCAAGAAAATAAGTTAATGATTTGTGTCAATGTATTATTTCTTACTCTTTCACTGTGGTTGTTTTGATATTTTAAAGTCCAACTATTTACCTGTGATTTATTGCATATATATATTATATTATATTATTTATATATTATTATATATAATATATAGTATTTCTAATTACTATTATATATATAAATAATATATATATATAATATATATATTATATTTTATATATATATAAATATATATTTATATATATATATATATATATATTTATATATATATTTACTATATATATATATGATATTATATATTTTATAGATATATATATATGTGGGACATGATAAAATTCCTAAGGGAGGGAAGAATAAAAGGTGGGCGTGTGCTAAACATTGGGTAAGCCAGTGGAGCGTCGCGGGGGCATCACTGCACACCTTCCTGCATCTGGACAGATACGGCAACACAGGAGACACTCACTGCCAGCTGTGCTGTGACATACAAGTGCGATCCTCTCTAGAACAGTGAAGCAAGCCATTGTATGAAGTACATCACTACAGGGGTTCACTCAACCGGCGGCACAACCTGCTGTTGCCCTCAAGTGAGGACTTCGCTCAGCATCGGCAAACTTGGCAGGACTTCTCATTTCAAGGCAAGTGATTCAGGTGGACATTCGTCGACTGGCAACTGTACACTGGTTGTTAGGGCTGTCACTGCTGGTGGAGCATGGTAGTGATTCATGGAGGGATGATCAGCGTGAAACCATCTGGGCGTTGTAACAGGCTTACACCATACTGGCAGAGAGTGGGCTAGAAGCAAAGTCACATCATCTTTGTGCAGGGAGCCCACTTGAAGCTGTGACAGAAGGAGACAATTGCTAGCGACAGAGGCTAACTGCGCTCTTCGACAGTGTCATTCTTCTTGACAGTTGGAGTTACAGGGCAGAGTTAGTCTAAGCATCCTCAGGACCTGTATTGGGCACTTCGACTAACCTCTGTAGGTCAGGAGGTGAGGTGAAGCAAACTCTCAATGGAAAATCGCAGTGTGTTAATTCTATACATCGCATCACAAGAGGTGAACATAAAAGTTTTCTGTACAAGGGGCTCAGAGCTATGGACTGACTAATATCAGCTGTCAAATGTGCGGGTCACACTGGGTGACAAGTAACACGAGGTGCTACACAGTGGTCTGGGCACAGACTTGTGGTCCACACACAGCTGGGCAATACCACAACAGGACACATGGGAAACTTGCACACACATGCATCTGCTACTGCATGTACAACAGGGCCTTACTAGAAATGATGCTTTTCTGTGCAAAAATCAACACTAAAGCTATAAAACAACACAAACATGTGAGAACATTGAGGGGGAATTTAATAACATGTGACATATATCTTCTCTCAATCTTCTCGACAATTCAGCCATTGCTCACTGTGAAACTAACACTGGTCGATTAAGCCTGATGTTGTGAGGTAATGTCATAGGGGGTGACATCCGAGGTGACTCAGGCATACATCGTGGACGTCATGAAGTTGGGCAGCATAGGGGGGACTGAAGTCTGGGCCCGGCATCGTGGTTGATGTCATCGAAGTCGGGGCAGCACTCGTGGGTGAACATCGTGAGGTGACGTCAGTGAGTGATGCCCAGCAGCAGACCCACAGCATGTGGCTCTGGGACGTTGGCATCTTTGGTAGAACCCACGTGGCATTGTAGTTCCCTGTGGCAACGTCCCACATCCCGCTACATGGTTTCGTTGACCCACTTAGGCTGTATGGAGAATCCACTATGATCCTTTCGTGAATCCATGATGGCATTCTGTGATCTAACGTGGATGGTTGATCGCCTCTCGATAGATGTTGAGTGGCCTCTCAGCACTTGGTACACAGCTCTGGCAATGAATTCTACACGAAAACAGCAGAAAACACCAACAGAGGGAAGATGAGTGTTAGGTTTGGTAGGCAGGTGAGGTGTGAACGAGGCCGAGGAAGCCTAGCCACTTCCGTCTCCCATATTCCACTTGGAGAAAAAAGACACACCACACGGATGCTGAATACACCACAAACTCACGCTACTGACTTACTGAAAATAGCCGTGCACGAGCTGAAAAACAAAACAGAACAAAAAAGGCATCATAACAAGTGATGCCCTGAACATGTGACTTGAGAAAACAGTTGTGGAGTGAGACTGTAGGCGTGCGGGGAGCCTCTCCAGGGAGATGGCCACTTACACGTTTCTCGAAGACAATTTCGGCAAATATCAGGCACTTGGATTAATAGTCAGTTACCCATTTGTTACGCAGAATCTGTTGGATACTGGGGGCTAGAAGCCTTGTCTCTAGGGCCGCAAAGTAAAAGATACACAGACATAGTTCTCAAGCTATTGATTAACAGGCCGCACCGGGCTTATCACAGTCTAAAACAGATTAGAAGCTTTTTAAACGCAGTATTTAGTTTTACTTCAAATGGGTTTGGTTTAACAGAGGGCTAGGCAAAAATCATCGTCAGGAAAATATATCTATTTATTCAATAAAACCACTATCATACACACTCTAAAAAAACATTTCATGTATCTCCCACCTCAACACCACAACAGCAGGCACAAGAAGGCAGGGGATGGCTGGTCCAGTATAACCATCATAACACTCCCGTCTAGTCAGTGCCAGGCCCCGACTCGACCCACACTCCAAACCTCATTTCTTATTTCCTCATCATCCCACAGCCCCCTGACAATGTAGAGCCCCAGTGTGGGCATACAGGTAAGCCATTGAAGAGCCTATGGCTGGGGTTAGCTAAACAAAAAAGGAGTAACAACTGCAAACCTTAGCTTAAATACACAGCATTTCGACCGCCTAGCTTCCTCTCACCTATGCCGAACTCCACGGGGTACTGCCCCAGGCCAGGGCTTTACCCGCACTACCTCCAGACTCTTTGGATAATAAATTCCCTAGCAAGGATTTCGTTTATCAGTTACAGTTAGAGTCACTTGACAAGTGCCCCAAAATGCATATTTATGGAATTAATAAAATATTCTTTACAATTATAAATTTTCAATTCTAAGTTATAGAACACTCACTTCTCCACTATATGTTACATTACTCTCGATTGTTACTATGCGAGAACCCTGCAAACCCACCTGTGTCTGGATTGCTGATGATCGTGAGATTACGACATCAGGATTAAATTGTTAAGAGATGGATGCTTCTTGTGTGGTGGTGATGATCGGTGAGACGGACTTACATCCCTCTTCCGCCTACCTCGTCTCCGAGGCAAACAACTTGCTTGCGTAGGCTACTTCGTTACTGTCACCAATGTTCACGAAAACTGATTACAATGTGTCACTTCGTTGTTGATCAGGGGTTAGTTTCAGTGATAAGCGCTTCGGGAGGCTTCTTACTTTAATATTGGGAATGTCGTGGGGTAAAACAAGGGCAGTGTGCTTTAAGTGCCCATGGCCAGGCGAGGGGCCATGGCACCATGGGAGAGAAGAGGGAGTAGAACTTGTGAATCTCAAGTTGAAGCTGGAAGTGGTGCAGTGATGGGAGTGAGGGCAGGTTCTGGGCATACTGAGGTGGCAGGACTGCGCGAGCAGAAGGCGCAGATAATATGAAGTCAGCTGCGCCAGACGTGCATAGGACTGTCATATATAGACAATTACAGGCTCTCTGAATTCATAGGCCTTATTTGGTGGCATCACGAGCTCAGAGAAGTGTGCAATATAGTATCAGCAGGCAAGCGCATAGGACTTTCTATGAAGTCTATGCAGGCTGTATACACATACAATCAGCCATGCATTGATCTCACTGGGCTCAAATCCATGGAAAATCCACACCACACGACAGAGTCATGGCATGATTGACCTGGTATATTCGCTCAAGGGAATCAACCCGCTCACGGTTGCTTCATGTCTTGATTCCATCTCCAGGCTATCCAGTCAATCCACATGTAACCGTCCCATACTGGACTCACCTCCAGGCTAAGCCCACACACGCCACCATGCACGACTTACTGGGTTATCGCCTAGTCAATTCCGCACACACATGCTACCATACGCATCACTCACTGGGCTATATTAAATAATGTCCCAGGACGCAATCACTTACATTACATCGTAAATAGCCTATCTCACTTATTGTGTATCTCAACCTATTGTGTGTGTGACAGGGCGTCTCGAGTCACAGCTCTCGGCCCTCCAGCCTCTTCGCTGATTGCTATAGGTTACTCTCTCTTCCCGGCCCTCTAGAGCATCTTTAATACCTCGCCTTATAAACTATGTATGAGTTCCGCTCGCAATACGTCACTTATATAGGCTATTGTCCACGTGGCTAACATACAACTGGTACTACTCTATATCGAACTGAAGAATTACTTCCTAACTCTCATCCCTTTGAAACATATGAGTCTTCAACACTCTTCAATTGTGACCTCTTGTGTCTGGTGATCTCATTCTGGAACAGAGCCGTCTGTGTCCACATTGTCTATTCCGCGCCTCAGTATTTTTATGTCGTTAACTATTGTATCCATCTGACCCTCACTGGCACTCCAGTTTGTAGTCAGCGATTTCCCTCAACCTTTCTTCGTAGATACAGAATGTTCCCGCTCGTAGCTCTGGGATTCTAGTCTTGTTGCAAACTTGGCACTTCTCCTATAGATTTATTTGGACGTGCATGTGACTAGGTGTGGATTCCAAACTGGTGCTGTCCTATACTCCTGTAGGGGTATACACTGGACGTAAATTGGTTATATCAGAGTTCTTAAACGAAATCCTTACTGAGGTATCGGGACGATATCCGTACTCGTAGGTTTTGCAGGCGACCCGTAGATGGGCTGCAGCAGTTATCCTGATCTGTATGTGAGTCGCTCATGAAGTATGCTCGTTGATTGTATGTGAACTCACCACCGATCTCTTTTTCTCTTGAGTGAGGGTTTGCAGTTTGGCCATCTAATCTATATTGTGTCTGCGGTTCTTTGCCCTTCCCAATCTTCATGAACTTTGCTTGGCAGGGTTTAATTCAAGGAGCCAGTTGCTGGACCAGGATTGCTAGTCGTCCAGGTTTTTGAACGTCCGTGCCTGATTCCTCATCGATTTGATTCTTCTCATTAATTCAACTTTGCATCATCTGCAAACAAGGACCACTTCTGTGTCTCTCTCCCTTCACCTTACTGTCGGTTCACTTATTACGCCAAAGAACAGTTCAGGTCCTATGGAACTGACCCCTGTGGAACCTCCCGCTTGTCACAAGGACGCCCATCTGACACCTCGTCGAGTACCATGACTCGTCTGTTTGCTCTCCCCTCATCGTCAGGGTATTCTCTCTCTGATTTACCGCATTGCAGTGCACTATTTTTGTTATGTGTGCCTGATCTTATGCTTCTTTGCGCAGTACCTTCTGGGAGGAACTAGTGTCGAAGGCCTTCTTGCTAGTCTCCTCAATAAATATGCTCGTGATCCACCCCTGTCTCTCTCTGTCTTTACTTCAGTCACACTTGATGATAAAACTCATAGTAGGTTTGTGAACAACAGGATTTCCTTACCCTGAAAACCGTGCTGGTTGTCATATTATACATTGTTTCTTTGCAGGTGCCCCACCTCACTCGCTTCCGCTCCTGATGTTCTTCTTCATGACCTGGCATACTATATAGACCGGTTGTGTGATAAAGGTCTGTAGTTTAGGGCCTATGTCTGTCTCCGCGTTTTTAATAATTGGGGGCACATTTGCCATGTTTCCAATACCTCAGGGAGTTGCCCAGTTTCAAATGATGTGTTGAAGATCTTTGTTAATGGCACACTCAATATCTCTGCTCCCTCTTTAAGGGACCCATGGAGAGATGTTGTCTGGTACACGCCATTGAGGTGTCAAGTTCGCCACATAGCGCTTCTTCACCCCCTCCTGGTTATTATTCCCTCATCCAAGCACTTGTTGGTGTGCCCCCTGTCTGATTTCCTGGAGTCCTACTGGTTTCCACTGTAAATACCGACTTTATATCTTGTGTTGAAGCTCCTGACATTCCTTTGGTCGTTTCTTGTAATTCCCCCATCACCCTTCTACAGCTCTGATTACCGTGGTCCTTGACTGTTTTGTTTCCTCCTGATGTGGCTGCCTACAAAAACTGCTTCGGCGTCAGTCTTTTACTTTTGATGCTATGGCATTTATCATAATTGTCTCTGAGTCTATCCCTTCTTATTTGTGCACATATTCGTTTCTGGCTCTTCGCGGACTGAGTCTCTTTTTTTTCTGAGGTCTTGATCTTCTGTACGCCTCTTGTATTCTCCATTCTCTCTAGTACACTTAGTGTGTTGCCTCGCCCTTTCACCTTTGGTTTGAACGCAAGGGATCGTCTGTATCTTTCCCATTATTTCTATTTGCCCATGGGAACAAATCCTGTCTCCTCTGCTCCTGGCATTTTGAACTGAGTGCTACATAGTCCAATAAATTTTTTGTACTGGTTTTCCTGTCAGTTCCCTCATCCACTGAATGTCTTGAAAGGAAAGTTCCTCATGCCTGAGTAGTTCCCCCTCTTTTGTAGTTTGGTTTTTACCCAAGCCATAGATTCCTTTGCTTACTCATCTCCACTGGGAGCTAAACTATTGTTGTCGAAGAGAGCACAGAAACACATAGATCACTAGCTTCTCCCCGGGGCCTTTCATAACCTGATACCCGATGTCCAAAACTACTCTCTTGGTTGAATACAAGGTCCAGCCTTTGTGGTTCTCCTATCCTCTTCTGGGTTTAGTGTCCTCTAACATGTTTGATGCATGGGATTTTTTCCTCAGTACTCTCTCGCACATCCAATTCATCATTGGACTCATTCCATGTTTCGGGACCCCCATGGACGGCTCCAGGTTTTTCCCAGTCAATATCCTAGATGTATTGAAAATATTTTTTCACCCATTAACTTAGTAACTTTGCTCCCCCATGTGTGCTCTCCTGGCCCACCTCGGCTTGTGTGTGATCAATTGCTCTGTTGTCTCTCATGTATTCTTCTATTGGCCTCCAGCAGTTCTGTGGTGGTATGTTACTCTTACTGCGAATTATCTACCTTATGTTCTTCAGTATCTTGGGTTGTTTCCTTATAAAGTAAGTCCTCCTTTCGGGGGAGACCGTATGCCATCCATTGTCCTGCCCATTTTCTTCAAAATCCACTGGTTTTTAAAGAGCTGGTTGCAACTCCTCCGTCACCCTTCCTCCGCCTTGTCTTTCCTGGGATTTGTATATCTGGATGGAAAGAGTGATTCTGTTTTTTTCTGGTTGAGTTTTTGTTTCTAGGATGTGCTTTTTATAGTCTTGGGGATGTCTCTTTGATTCTTTCGTGCATTTCTCCTTCATAAGTTTGTTGGTATGTTCAGTACTGTATTTGTATTGCCACACTTCTTACTTCTCTTTTCATATGACTGTGGGTCTGGGAGGTAAATAATTGTGTTGGTTCTGTGATTCTATTCTTGGAGGCTGGGTGAGGTTCACGGACCGGACTTCGGAGGACTTACTTATTTTATCTGGATTAGTCTTGGGGATAACAGGCAAGTGTTGTAGAAGTGCCCATAGGCTCGAGAGAGAGCCATGCCCCGAGAGAGAAAGAGGGGAGTAAGACGTTGATCTTCAGTGACGTGAGCTGCTAGAGTGAGAGAGAGGTCAGGTCTCGGCATTCTGAAAAGTGGCCTAGGGCCTATAGGGGCAGCCACTAACAAGGCGCATTAATAAGTGAACTCAGATGGCAGACAGCATTAGGCTGTCTAAGCAGTCAGTGGTGGCTGTTCTACACCACGCCGCCATGCTATAGATTACACCGGGCAATCCCAGTTGCATCCAACACACACTGCTGATATACATGACGCACCGGCTACCAAGGCAATCAACACTCCACGGTGCCTTTTGCTTGAGTCACCCAGGCTATCCAGGCATCCAAAACATACCACACTCCTTACATGAATTCACACTGCGCCCATCTAGGCATTCCACACACAGCACCATGCACTACTCTCCTAGGTTATCCCAGACAATCCACACACACTTGCCATGCATGACTCCATTCTGGGCTATCCCAGGCAATCCACACACACGCCGCCATCATGCTCACACAGGCTGTCCCAGGCAATCAACACACATATAAATGTGATGGTTGTGTCATTCTTACTGGGGGGGTGAGGTTCAATGATAAGGCTTCGGAGGCTTCTTGCTTTATTGAATGTCTTGGGGTATACGGGCAGTGTGGAAAAAGACACATTAGTACCCCGCTTCAGGACACATTTTTTAAAGGCAAATCGTGTCGCACACGAGTGGGGCTTCTTCAGTCCTAATACTGAGAAGTATGTTGTATGTATAAATGTTCGCCAAGACCACAAGTCCTGGCACGGCGTCCCAATCTTGCGATGACCCGTCTCTGGTCCGATGGAGAAACGGTTTCCCCAATGATGCGACGAAACATGCCGTCAAGCGCCTTGCGGGCCATCTCATAAGCGACACCATATGTAACTATGGACTCTAGCGAGGGAGGAGGATTGTCATTATTAAGGTGAACCAGCTTGTCGGTTCGTTGACCCATGATACACTAGTGTGCCGCCGTCATTATGGGTTCCTCTTCGGGAGGGAAATATCACCCCTAGTTGCCCGCGGAGTGTCTCAGGTAGCTTCGCACTCTAGAAGATAGTGTGTTAGGGGCGGGCTGGACAACGTGCTGACAGTATTGGCACATCTCCTCCTCAGCCTTGTCTACCATCAATCTTGGCTGTGGGAATGCCCAAAACGAAGCCGATGGATGGCGGTTACACTGCGCCCTGGCCCAGCTTCTATCATATGGAGGGGGCTCTCCTGAGTCGCTGCTCCGGTACCACTGTTGAGATGGGGTATCACCTAGACCTCCCATAATGTTTCGCGGCTCTGGCAGCCACCAGTTTTGGTCTTTGAGAAAAGCCTGCTAAAATGGCCAAGTAAGCACTGGGCAAACCTTGTTGCACACAGCTTTGACGGGGAAGAGTCAAACTTGTACTGTACTTCACCATTTGCAAAGTACTTTAGTTTGACGCTGTCAAGCTAACTATTCTAGAGACATATAACTTGTTGCCTATAAGTTATCAAAGCACATTTCGTACGTTACAACGACGACAAGATCAAACTTGTGTAGAGTTTGCTCATGAAGAAAAAAGTTGCATTTGAAGGGTGGTGTAGGTCTGCCAAGTTGTAAACAACTATGACAGCCTTGTTCAGTTTTTTACTACATGAAAGAGTTTAACAAACTGTATGTCTTCTGATATACAAGAATATTGATTGATCATACTACCTCAGATATTTGGAAGCTGCAGCATTAGCAGACAATTATGAGATTTCTCACAAAACTTGTACATACTAAAACACAGAGAAACAAGGTAACTAAAATTGTCCTTGAAGTTGGCAACCTAAAAACAGCTGCACATTGCCGGCCTGATGTACCTGCTACTGTAACTTCTCATACCTTTACCAGGAAAACTCACAATCCTGAATCTGTCTCTGTGGCTAGACAGAATCTGATATCGAGAAGAAGAAATTTTAAATGTACCTATTGTAACAGAAAAGGACATGCTGGAGAGTATTGCTATAAGTTAGAAAGAGATACGAGAAGCAGTCGTGCGGGCTGGCGCCCCCACTCAAGTCGTATATTTTTCCGGCAACAAAGACACCAAAATCCTAGAAATACCTCTGATCCTACTATTTTAGATAATATTACTCAGAACAGATGACTACGTTCAGAGAGTGTATTGATGAAAACATTCTTTTCAGCGATGAGTCCTTATTTTTCGAGAAGTAAAGTAGGATTTGACAAAATCACATCTAACTAAGATAATTACTTTAAGAGACAGTGGGGAGTTATCTCACTTTTATTAAGAAAAGATGTAATGACCATAACTGACGATACCTATACCAAGATAGTTTTATTGTTAGAAGCCCATGGTGGGGCAGTTATAAAGTACCTCAATCATAAAGTTTACATTGAAACAAGCTATTATTACGTTTATATTTTTAGTGGGTATATCCAGTGGTGTATTTCCCATCAGGTCAGTGGACTTGTTGATAGGAACGATATCCTTCATGCTGGATATGTAAGGAACCACTTGTGATTGATAATAACACTGATGATAATTATGCCCTTGAAGCTTGTAAAGAGGAAAAACCCATTTATTTCCTCTCAGTGCAATTACTAAGCTTGTCAAAGATTCAACAACCATCCTTGTCTCCTGTTGACTTAGTGGATGACAATGATTTGGGCTTGAATATGTTTAGTACGCTCGGCACCCAGGATCATGAACACCTACTTCCCCGTGTCATCAACCTAGTCAGGACACAACTGACGTTAAACTTGTAACACATGATGATTTAATCAGTCATTTGTTGATCAGTCCTCTGGAAAGACTGAGAGATAAGCAGTTACTGAGAGTGGAAAGCAAAGTATCTCGATAAGTTGTTACTATAAAGTACGGTGTACTGATGGAAAAAAAATACATGTAAGTTTGTCAGCTGATAGTGGTTCCACCACAGTCAAGCATCTCGTAGTGTTACCAGTTACATTTCGTGAAACAACATTGATTTTGCTCACAATAGTTCCATAGGAGGACATTTGCAGTGTCAAGAGACTCTCGGTAAACTGCAAACATTTTAAACCTTGGCCAAAGATGAAGGAAACAGTACTGATCATGTGCGACGTTGCCACGTTGACCAAGTGACAGGCTAGCCAGCGCAACACTCCTCCACCTACAACCTCTCACGAGTTCACTAAAAGCAAAGTTTCATTCATCTGGAATAGTGTATTTTCAATTGTTCAAAAGGTTGAAGCATCTGCATTCCTCTTTCTTGAAGCGTCCTAATATCAATCTTCCCTTCTTTGTTACCTATAGAGGCAGTGTATCAGTGGGTGTTGTGCTGCACCAACAGTCCAACAGCCACTGACATTCTCCCTCCTATAATGTTACTATTCATTCTCTGCTTAAACGACACCAGAAAAAATTATGCCTCTATTGAGAAAGAGGTCTCTACTCTCGCGTGTCCTTTGATCATTTTTGACGTGTAATTTGGGCACTTCCCCCCCCCATTATTAAATTAACAAGATTTTAATTCCCAAATACCTTTTGTTACTTTCTATGTTCCAAATTCATAAAGTAATGTAAATCCCTCCAGCCCATATTAACTATGTACACTCATGTCTAATTATTTATTATATATTCACAGTAGTTGATGTGTATAGGAGGAACACGCTGAGTTATGAGGTGGGTAGTGTTGTGTGGGCGAAGTACTGCGTGACTGAACACTGTCCTCACGCTGACCCCCCCTCACTACACACCTTAAGCGTTTAATACTCAGATGTCCATACTGCATAGCAGTCCACAACCCACTACTTAGAGTGTAATCTGTCTCCTGTCTATAACACAAGACTAATATGCTGTCCTACACTACTATGATCGATCCTCATCGTGTTAGGCTTGCTAGCTATCCTGCCTCTACACTTATTGTTAAACAAAACATAACCACAAGTATGCAAAGATACAATAACTGAGTACTGCCCTAGTACTAGCGGGCAGAACTTATAGTGAAACAGACAATCTGTGAAAATTTTTTTTATAGAATGCTTGCACAAGAAGGGACCTGATTAAGCTTATATTATGTTGTTAGTAATGTAACCTGAGTAATCAGTAATGAAAGACATTAAATGCAACTCCTAGTGCGACCGTTTTCTGTTGTGGGAGTGTTAGCAAACCCTGAATGGGTTTCAATATATATAAGTATTTTCTGAATCTGAATATAATGATATTACCTTTTCATATAATTTTATACAGCTATATTGCGTAATAGCTACATTATGAATATAAGGCTTTATAAATATTATTTGAACTTAGTTACCTGTTGTTAGGTAGGTTTGTTACATATTATTTGCTCATGTTCAAGTCTTTTGAGTTGTCTAACTACTGTACTTATCGCTTGTGGCTTTCGTTAGACTGCCGGCTTCCATTATCCGAGCTGCAGCTGTCCACGGAGGCTATCCACTGGATCGAGGGGGGGTGTCCTCACCTCACCTAAGTATCCAGTCTGCTCTAGACTCTCTTGTGGTTGACAGATTGTCTGTCTCATTATTCTGGTTAGTTCTGTAGAACTCTGTTCACAGAACATGTATAACTAGACTGGGTATTATCACAGTCGGGGATTTTCTCTTATGCAGAACTTAGATTCGTAGTTATTGTAGTTTTTGTGACTTTGGTGGTGGATCTGCTGATGGTCCCTACTTAGTGCTCCTTATTATCTCCTTGTTCCTTATTTTCTGTTGCAGTTGCTTGTTATATTTGCTCTTGGGTTTAGCATTCTTTTATTGTTCAAGCAGACTGTTCTGACTGCCAGTTGTCAAGAAGTTAGTTTATGAGGGACTTTGTCAGTCACTTGTTTAAGTCTCTCGAGTCTTGAGACATAGCAAACTACTAGAGCAACTTACACACATACACACAAAACTTACTTGTACATATTTGTAATATCTTATTACATGTGATGTACCAGACTGTACTTAAGAATTATAAATGTGATAGGTGGCTTCATCACAATACTATTTGTATGCGAGAGAAGTTAATGTATTATTAGTTTGTTTATTATTAATTTACTTTAATTTGAAATATACCTCTAGACTTAATAAATTTAGTAAATTTAAATTTCTCTAGTTAGTACCTTGCCAGTTGTAATCCGAAGCACTATTGAATCAAACTGAATTTCTAATTGATAATTGAACAAGGATACGGACTAATTGTTATGAAAACCCAGAACAGGCTGGATGCTAGAAGGGAGTCCTTTTCTAGTATTAGACAACTGGAGATCACGAAGCTTTTAGAATCGCATTTTTTGTAACAACAACAATTCACTTATTCATTTTTTTAGTAATTCTTACAACAAAATCTTTCCTGTGACTGATAACACAAAAAATTTGCTTGCAAAAAATAATGGTACACAAGTCTGCGAAAAGATCAGGGAATGAGACACTGCTGGCATAGCGAAAAAAAGGTACACAAAGAAATAAATGGATAATTAGATATGCACAAAATACTGAGAATACAATCGAAGAAACAAGATAAAAATGAATAAAATTACATCACAAGGAATGTCTGACTGGGGTAAGGAACAAAATCTGCACATAAATAAGGAATACACTGAACCTACAGAGAAATAATCTTACTAAAGACATAGAGTAGCATAAAAAAAACACAGATAAAAAAAATATAATGAGCGATAACACTGACAAATATTGCAAAAATAATGAGTCAAAGAAACACAGAGTCTTCACTGAAAACACAAGCTTAGAGTAACACAAGAAATTCACTGTAAATGTCTCACACAACGCGAAATGTCCTTTAAATGCAGGAAAATGTTTCGAAAAAAATTATCACTGAAGTCTGGAGTAGTAGACGGGATGACGAATGATGAGGTTTAAGACGTCCTGTTGGAAGAAATGAGTCTTTCTAGGTGAACTCACATAACTGGCGCTTTATCCTTGGCGCTCAGCAACCATCTCTTGATCATTATGAGCAAACAAAAAAAAAAACACAGGAGATGAGGTGGGTGGCGGGTGGTGGTGGTGATGGGTGGTGGTTGTGGTGGGGGGCAGAAGAACAAGCTGGCCCTGTGTGCTCTCACTGCCACGCACCTTCTCACCACCACAAGGTGGCTTAACTAAATCACAATGCCACAGGGAAGATGAAGACCACTCTTTACCTCATCCAAGCACAAGTCGATATAATGAGACAATACTTCAGAGGAACTTGATGAGTCTTACTTCTCTCTCTCACTGTTCGAAAGCTGGGTTGCTGACTGCTTAAAACCCACGCGAATGGCTGACTGAAGACGTGTAACGATGCATACCAGCATGAAGGAGCAGGTGGACTGACAGAGGGAGACAGGATAGTAGGCTTAGGCAGGCTGACTAATGGTGCACTTCCACAGTCTGGCTTCTTGACTGCTTATTGCAAATCCGGGGCAACCCCTCAGAGCTTGAAGCAATTAGCACACGAACCTAACCAGGAACTTGAAAAAGCGGTTGCAACTGGCTTGCAGGCTGGAGTACACTGGGGGTGAGTGAGGGGAAGCTTCTACTGGAGGTGGCTGAGACATTCCCTCGACGCGCCAGCGCCCCACAAATATCTTCTAACATCTGAATACCCTAAATCCACCACGCCACACCGCGTCAGAAGTTTTGTCCAAGTGGGTTTTTCATAACGTGATGGGGTAAGAATACTCACGTAGGCTGTAGTACGTAAATATACCGGAAATATGGAAGAGCCAACAGCCGACCTGCCACTCTCTGCTCCCCTATCTTCAACCTGACTCTCAAGTGCCTAGGGGTGAGGGGTGTTTTGAAATCCTGCTATGGTCACAGCAATATGAAATCGATCATGCAGACGGTGGTAGTGAGTCCTCTACTGTACCCTGGTTTACCTGGTAACTGGTTACTAGGAACTGTACTATTACGAGAATCCCAGGCAATCCACACACACACACTGCCATGCATGACTCACCCGGACTATCCCAGGCAATCCACACACACACTGCAATGTATGACTCACCCGGACTATCCCAGGCAATCCACACACATGCTGCCATGCATGACTAACCCTGGTTATCCAAGGGAATCCACAAACACAACGCTGCCATGGCATGACTTCACCCGGACTATCCAGGCAATCCCACACACACACTGCCATGTATGACTCACCCGGACTATCCCAGGCAATCCACACACACGCTGCCATGCATGACTTGCCCAGGTTATCCCAGGCAATCCACACACACGCCATCATGCATGACTCACCCGGGCTATCCTAGGCATCCATACACCAGCTGCCATGCATGGACTCACCCAGGACATCCAAGGAAATACATACACACAACCTCGCGTGACTCACGGGTTATCCCAGGCAAATCCACACACACGCCCCATGCACGACTCACCTGGGTTATCCCAGTCAATCCACACACATGCTCCATGCAGACTCACCTGGGCTATCCCAGCACTTCCTGCACCTACATCCATGCCTGACTCACCCCAGGCTATCCAGGCAATCCACACACAAGCTGCCATCCAGACACACTCCACGCTTTCGCCAGGCAATCCACACACACATGTAACTGTGTTGGATGTGTCATTCGTGCAGGCAGGTGAGGTTCACTGGATAAGGCTTCGGGAAAGCTTCCTTTCTTTGGAATGTCTTGGGGTACACAAGCAGTGTGTTAAATGCCCATGGCCTGGGAGGGCCATGCCCGCAAAGGAGAAGATGGGAGTAGACTTGTGAGCTGCCAGAGTGAGAGAGAAGAGAGAGGCAGGTCGGAGCAAACTGAAGAGGCATAGGCCAATATGTGGGCAGCAATGAAGCAAGGAACATACATGAACTCAGATGGCAGACAGCATAGGGCTGTCTATGGCAGATAGTACAAAGGCTGTCTACATTCACTACGGCCACACACCACCATGGTCGTCCCCTGACCATGACTGGCTTGTAAAAAAAACTCGTCCTTTTCTCTCGCCGGAACAGTGAACAGAACACGAAATAAAAACATATGTATATATATAACTATGTGCAAAACAACCACTGTGAAAGAGTCAGTGAAAGTCCAAAGCACTTTTCATGACTACTCACTTTATCAAGGAACTATTAAAGTAATAATCAAAGGAAAGCAATTAAAGGGCCTTAGACCACACCTCACTGTCAACTCCACAACAAAGAGAAACACCTGACGCGGGACAAACCGGCTCATATGAAAGAGGAACACTTCAGTAGGTCGCTGGTCCAACTAGACAGGTCCTCACGACTTCCCACTAACAAATTATTCTACCCAAGAAATAAGGTTTAATATTTGTCCAATATGTATTTATTTCGTCTACTCTTTCACAGTGGTTGTTTTGCATATTTTTAAAATCACCTATGTACTGTGATCTTAATTGCATATATATATATATAAATATATATAATATATATGATATATATATAATATATATATATAGAAATATATATATATATATATATATATATAATAAATAGATATATATATATAAATATAATATATATATATATATATATATATATATAATAATATATATATATATAATATATATATATATAATATATATATATATATATAGGTGGACATGGAAAAAATTCCTACAGGGGGGGAAGAATAAAAGGTGGGGTGTGCTAAACTTTGTGGTCATGGGGCATTTGAGCGTCGAGGGGCATCACCTGCACCCCTTCCCTGCATCTGGACAGTTACTGCAACACAGGAGACATAAACTGCAGCTGAGCTGTGACATAACAAGGTGCGATCTCCTCTAGAACAGTAAAGCAGCCATTGTATGAGTAATTCCTCCCAGGGTTCACTCAACCTGCGGCACAACCGCTGATGCCCTCAAGTGAGACATCGTCAGCACTCGGCAACTGGCGGGATTCTTCAGGCAAGTAAATTCAGGAGGACATTTCTTGACTGGCACTGTCACGGGGGCTGTCACTGCTGGTGAGCATGTAGTGAGTCATGGCAGGGATGACTCAGGTGAAACATCTGGGATTTTGTAACAGCATACACCATACTGCAGAGAGTGGGCAGAAGTCAAAGTCACATCATCTTTGTGCAGGAGCCCACTGAAGCTGTGACAGAAGGCAGACAATTGCCTAGCGACAGAGGCTAACTGCGGCCTTGACAATGTCATTCTCTTGACAGTTTGGAGTTACAGCAGAAGTTTGTCTAAGCATCTCAGACTGGTCTGGGGACACTTCGACTAACCTCTGTAGGTCAGGAGGTGAGGTGAAGCAAATCTCAAGGGAAAACGCAGTGGGTATAATTCTACATGCATCACAAGAGGGAACATAAAAAAGTTTTCTGTACAAGGGGCTCAGACGCTCAGGACTGACTAATATCAGCTGTCCCAAAAGTGCGGGTCACACTGGGTGACAAGTAACACGAGGTGCTACACAGTGGTTGGGATCATGACTGTGGTCCACACACAGCTGGGCCAAGACCACACAGGACACATGGGCAAACTGACCACACCTGCCACTGCACATGCAGTACACAGGCTTCTAGCAAATTGATGGCTATCTGTGCAAAATCAACACTAAGTATACACAAACATGTGAGAAACATTGAGGAGGAATTAATTAAATGTGACATATATCTTCTCTCAATCTTTCGACAATACAGCAGTTGCTCATGTGAAACTAACACTGTCGATTAAGCCTGAAGTGGTGAGGTAATGTCATGGGGGGGAGACATCTCGAGGTGACATCAGGCATACATCGTGACGTCATGAAGTTTGGGCAGCATCATGGGTACGTGAAGTTGGGCGGCATCGTGGGTGGATGTCATGAAGTCGGGCAGCACTGTGGGTGACTCGTGAGGTCTGACGTCAGTGGAGTGATGCAGCAGCAGACCACAGAACTGTGGCTTGGGACGTCTGATTGGTAACCCAAGTGGCTTGTAGATCCCTGTGGCAACGTCCAACCCTACAGGGTTTCGTGATCCACGTGCTGGCTTTCATGATTCCACATGGCTTCGTGATCCATGTGGCTTCGTGACTACGTGGCTTGGTGATCCACGTAGATTTGAGTGCCTCAGAACTTGGATACAAGCTCTGGCACTTGAATTCACACGAAAACAGCAGAAAACACAAAAGAGGGTGCAGTGAGTGGTGTGGTGGTAGGCTGGTGAGGTGTGAACGAGGCGAGGAACCTAGCACCTTCTCCTCCCATTACCACTTGGAGAAACACCCACACTGGATGCTGAAATCACCACAAACTCATCTCTGACTTAATGAAATTAGCGTGCAGAGCTGGAAAAACAACAGAAGCAACATAATGTGATGCTGAAACATGTGACTTGAGAAAACAGTGTGGAGTACTGTGGGCGTGGATGTTCCGGGATCGCCACTTACGTTTCTCGGAGAAATCGGCATATTTCGGCCTGGATATAGCAAAAGTACCCATTGTTACGCAAGAGAGAATTGTTGGTGATACCTGGGGGCTAGAGCCTTGTCCTAAGGGCAAAAGGTACAAGTTACACCACATGTCAAGCATAAACAGGCCACCCAGGGGCTATCACAGTCAAAACAGAAACTTTAAACCGTATTAGTTACCTTCAATGGGTTGGTTTAACAGAGGGCTAGGCAAAAATCATAGTCAGGAAAATATATCTATTTATTCAATATAACACTAATACACACTCTAAAAACACTTTCATGTATCTCCACCCTAATACACCACACAGCAGGCACAAGAAGCAGGCGGCTGGCGTTCAGTACCATACACTCCGTCTAGTCAGTGGCAGGCCGACTCTACTCACTCCATACCTCATTTCTTATATTTCCTCATCATTCCCAAGCACCTGACAATGTCAGAGCCAGGTGGGGCATACAGGTAAGCCATAGAAGAGGCCTAAGGCTGGGGTTGCTAACAAAAAGGAGTACACAACTGCAAACCTAGCTTCTTAAATACACAGCTTTTCCGACGCCAAGCTTCTCACCATGCCGATCCAATGACTGCCCCAGCAGGCTTACCCCTGACATACCCAGACATTTTGGAAATAAATCCATAGCAGGGATTTCTTTTTAATTACAGTTAGAGTACTTTACAGTGCCCCCAAATGCATATTATGATTATAAATTTATTCTTTACAATTATAACATTCATACTATTATGACACACTTCTCCACTATATGTACATTTCGATGTAATGCAGAACCTGCATAACACCTGTGTCTGGATGCTGTAAACGTGCGGATTACGACATCAGGATTATTTGTTTAAGCGACGGATGCTTCTTGTGTGGGGTGATGAAGTGAAGACGACTTCATCCCTCTTCCTTCCTCTCTCCGGGCAAACACACTTGCTGCGAGCACCGCTGTCACCAATGTTCACGAAAATGTTAATGTGTCACTTCGTTGTTGACGGGTATTCAGTGATAAGGCTTCGAGGCTTCTTACTTTATTTGGAATGTCGTGGGGTAACAGGCAGTGTGTTTAAGTGCCCAGGGCCCCGGGAGGGCCAGGGGCACCAGGGAGAGAGGGAGTAGACTTGTTACTCAGTGAAGAAGGGTGCCAGTGAGAGAGAGGCAGGTCTGGGCATACTGAGGTGGCAGCGCGAGCAAGGCGCATAATATGAAGTCAGCGGGCAGACGGCATAGGCTGTCTAAAATAGACAATACAGGCTCTCTGAATTCATAGGCCTATAGGTGGCATCACGACCCAAAGTGTGCAATATGAGCTCAGCGGGCAAGACCGCATAGGCTGTCTATGAAGACAATGCAGGCTGTCTACACCCCAAAATCACCATGCATGACTCACCGGGGCAAATCCCAGGAAATCCACACACACGCAGTCATGCATGATTGACCTGGGCTATTCAAGGGAATCAACACGCACGGTGCCATGCTTGATTCATCCAGGCTATCCCAGTCAATCCACATGTACACGCTCCCATACATGACTCACCCAGGCAAGCCACACACACGCCACCATGCACGACTTACCTGGGTTATCCTAGTCAATCCGCACACACATGCACCATACATCACTCACCTGGGCTGTCCCAGACCCAAACCACATTACATGTAAATGTACTCACTTATTTGTACTCACCTATTTGTGGTTTCAGGGGTCGAGTCACAGCTCCTGGCCCAGCCTCTTCGCTGATTGCTACTAGGTCCTCTCTCTCCCTGCCCCATGAGCTCTACATACCTCGCCTTAAAACTATGTATGGTTCCGCCTCCATACGTCACTTTCTAGGGTATTCCACGGGGCCTGAAATACTCCTATGACTGAAGAAATACTTCCTAACATCCCTTTGATCATCTGAGTCTTCAACTTCCAATTGTGACCCCCTTGTGTCTGTGACCCATCTCTGGAACATCCGTCTTTGTCCACCTTGTCTATTCCGCGCAGTATTTTATATGTCGTTATCATGTCTCCCCTGACCCTCCTGTCCTCCAGTGTCGTCAGGCCGATTTCCCTCAACCTTTCTTCGTAGACAATCCCCGTAGCTCTGGGACTAGTCTTGTTGCAAACCTTGCACTTTCTCTAATTTTCTTGACGTGCTTGACTAGTGTGGATTCCAAACTGGTGCTGCATACTCCAGTATGGGCCTGACGTAAATGGTATACAGAGTCTTAAACGAATCCTTACTGAGGTATCGGAACGCTATCCGTAGGTTTGCCAGGCGCCCGTATGCTGCAGCAGTTATCTGATTGATGTGCGCCTCATGAGATATGCTCGTGTTATAAACTCACCCCCAGATCTTTTTCCTTGAGTGAGGTTTGCAGTCTTTGGCCATCTAAACTATATTGTGTCTGCGGTCTTCTTTGCCCTTCCCAATCTTCATGACTTTGCATTTGGCAGGGTTAAATTCAAGGAGCCAGTTGCTGGACCAGGCTTGTAGTCTGTCCAGGTCTCTTTGAAGTCCTGCCTGATCCTCATCCGATTTGATTCTTCTCATTAACTTTGCATCATCTGCAAACAAGGACACTTCTGAGTCTATCCCTTCCATTATGTCGTTCACATATACCAAGAACAGCACAGGTCCTAGGACTGACCCCTGTGGAACCCCGCTTGTCACAGGCGCCCACTCTGACACCTCGTCGCGTACCATGACTCGTTGTTGCCTCCCTGTCAGGTATTCTCTGATCCATTGCAGTGCCTTTCCTGTTATGTGTGCCTGATCCTATAGCTTTTGCAGTAACCTCTTGTGAGGAACTGTGTCGAAGGCCTTCTTGCAGTCCAAAAATATGCAGTCGATCCACCCCTCTCTCTCTTGTCTTACTTCTGTCACCTTGTCATAAAACTCTAGTAGGTTTGTGACACAGGATTTTCCTTCCCTGAAACCGTGCTGGTTGTCAATTATACACTTGTTTCTTTCCAGGTGCCCCACCACTCTCCTCCTGAGATCTTCTCCATGACCTTGCATACTATACACGTTAGTGATACAGGTCTGTAGTTTAGTGCCTCATGTCTGTCTCCCTTTTTAAAAATTGGGACTACATTTGCCATTTTCCATACCTCAGGAGTTGCCCAGTTTCAAATGATGTGTTGAAGATCTTTGTTAATGGCACACTCAATATCTCTGCTCCCTCTTTAAGGACCCATGGAGAGATGTTGTCTGGTCCCACCGCCTTTGAGGTGTCAAGTTCGCATAGCAGCTTCTTCACCCCCTCCTTGGTTATATGTTACCTCATCCAGCACTTGCTGGTGTGCCCCCCTTTCTGATTTCCTGGAGTCCTACTGGTTTCCACTGTAAATACCTCTTTAAATCTTGTGTTGAGCTCCTGACATTCCTCTTGGTCGTTTCTTGTGAATTCCCCATCACCCTTCCTCAGTCTGATTACCTGGTCCTTGACTGTTGTTTTCCTCCTGATGTGGCTGTACAACAGCTTCGGTCAGTCTTTACTTTTGATGCTATGGTCATTTTCATATTGTCTCTGAGCCTCCCTTCTTATCTGTGCATATTCGTTTCTGGCTCTTCGGCTGATTTCTTTATTTTCCTGAGTTCTCTGTCTTCTGTACCTTTTCCATTCTCTAGTACACCTAGTTTTTGCCTCCCTACACCTTTGGGTGAACCAAGGACTCGTTCTGTTCTTCCCATTATTTTCTATTTCCTTGGGAACAAACCTCTCCTCTGCTCCTTGCATTTTGTTGCTACATAGTCCATCATTTCTTGTACTGGTTTTCCTGTCAGTTCCCTCTCCCACTGAATGTCTTGAAGGAAGTTCCTCATGCCTGAGTAGTTCCCCCTTTTGTAGTTTGGTTTTTTCCCAGCCTATTCCTGCTACTCTCTCCACTTGGAGCTCAACTATGTAGTCGAAGCACAGAACCACATGATCACTAGCTCCCAGGGGCCTTTCATACATGATACCCTCGATGTCCAAACTACTCATGGTGAATACAAGGTCCAGCCTTGCTGGTTCATCCTCTCCTCTCTCTGGTAGTGTCTCTAACATGTTTGATGCATGAGGTTTTCTCAGTACCACATCCATCATCTTGGCTCTCCATGTTTCGGGACCCCCATGGGGCTCCAGGTTTTCCCAGTCAATATCCTTGTGATTGAAATCACCCATAACTAGTAACTTTGCTCCCCCATGTGTGCTCTCCTGGCCACCTCGGCTAGTGTGTCGATCATTGCTCTGTTGCTCTCATCGTATTCTTCTCTTGGCCTCCAGCAGTCTCTGTGGTGGGTTGTACATTACTGCAATTATCACCTTATGTCCCTCAGACTGGGTTGTTCCTACTAAGTAGTAGTCCCTTTCGCCGTGCCATCCATTCCTTCCATTTTCTCAAAATCCCACTGGTTTTTAATGAGCAGTGCAACTCCTCCTCCCCCTCTCCTCCCTCTGTCTTTCCTAGGGATTTGATATCTGGATGGAAAGATTGAATCTGTTTTTATTCTGGTGAGTTTTGTTTCTGTGAGTGCTATTATGTCTGGGGATGTCTCTTTGATTCTTTCGTGCTACTCCTCATACTTGTTTGTTATTCCATCTGCATTTGTATGCCACACCTTCAACTTCTTTTCTAAGACTGGGTCTGGGAGGTATATTGTGTTGGTTGTATCATTCTTGTAGGCTGGGTGAGGTTCACTGACAAGGCTTCGGAGGCTTCTTACTTTATCTGGAATGTCTTGGGGTACACAGGCAGTGTTTTAAGTGCCCATGGCTCGAGAGAGCCATGCCCGAGAGAGAAAGAGGAGTAGAACCTGTGACTCAGTGAAGTGAGCTGCCTGAGTGAGAGAGAGGCAGGTCTCGGCATACTGAAGTGGCATAGGCCTATAGGTGGCAGCACGAACAAGGCGCATAATATGAACTCAGCTGGCAGACAGCATAGGCTGTCTAAGCAGACAGTGGAGGCTGTCTACACACACGCCGCCATGCATGATTCACCCGGGCAATCCCATGCAATCCACACACACGCTGTCATACATGACTCACCCGGGCTATCCAAGGCAATCAACACTCACGTGCCATGCTTGAGTCACCCAGCTATCCCAGGCAATCCAAACATACACACTCCCTTACATGATTCACCCAGGCCATCTCAGGCATTCCACACACAAGCCACCATGCACTACTCACCTAGGTTATCCCAGACAATCCACACACACTCTGCCATGCATGACTCATCTGGGCTATCCCAGGCAATCCACACACACGCCGCCATACATGACTCACACAGGCTGTCCCAGGCAATCAACACACATATAAATGTGTTGGTTGTGTCATTCTTACAGGCGGGGTGAGGTTCAATGATAAGGCTTCGGAGGCTTCTTGCTTTATTTGGAATGTCTTGGGGTATACAGGCAGTGTGGAAAAAGACACTTATGTACAGTTCAGGACATTTTTTAAAGGAAACGTTTCGCCACGAGTGGCTTCTTCAGTCCTAATACAGAGAAGTATGTATGTATGTATAATGTTCGCCAAGACCACAGTCCTGGCACGGGTCCCAATCTTGCGATGACCCGTCTCTGGCTCCCGATGGAGAAAGGTTTCCACAATGATGCGACGCATGCCGCTCAAGCGCCCCTCTGGGGCATCTCATAAGCGACACCATATGTAACTATGGACACTAGCGAGGAGGAGGATATGTCATTATTACAGGTAACAGCTTGTCTGGTTCGTTGACCCCATGATACACTAGTGTGGCCGCAGTCATCTCTGGGTCCTCTTCGGGAGGGAATATCACCCCTAGTTGCCCGCGGAGTGTCTCAGTAGCTTCGCACTCTAGAAGATAGTGTGTTAGGGGCCGCTGGACAACGTGCTGACAGTACTGGCACATCTCCTCCTCAGCCTTGTCTACCATCATCTTGGCTGTGGGAAAGCCCAAACGAAGCCGATGGATGGCGGTACACTGCGCCCTGGACCAGCTTCTATCATATGAAGGGGGCTCTCCCTGAGTCGCTGCTCGGTACCACTGTTGAGATGGGGTATCACCTAAGACCTCCCCCATAAGTTTCGCGGCTCTGGCAGCCACCAGTTTGGTCTGTCGTAGGCTGATTGAGACAGCAATCCCAACATGTGGATAGTCTGTTGCTGCCTTGGCTGCATCATCTGCCGCCTCATTTCCCCGGATGCCAGCATGGCTGGGAATCCAGTTCAATGTCGATCTATTACCCTGAACTTCTAAGGCTGTCATTATGCTCAGGATCGATGTGATGAGGTGAACATTATCCTGTGGTTGAGGATGGGAGAGGGCATTGATTGCAGAGGTGGAATCAACATGTATGACAGGTCGGAGTCGATGTCGTAGGGCATGTGACAATGCCTGCTGAATCGCCACCAGCTCAGCTTGAAGGATCGTGCAGTGGTCAGGGAGTCGCCAGCCTTGTGTGTGACCACCGTGGTACAGTCCAGCTGCTGCTCTCTTCCTATCAGGGTCGACAGAACCATCTGTGAAATACACTGCACATGTGCCTCCCTCTGCCAGTGCCATGCTTGTCTCAGCATGATTGCTGAGGGTGTCTTGACTGCAGAGACACTTAGAGATGGGTAGCTGCATGATGAAAACATCGGCTGGAAATCTGGGCGCCAGGGAGGTGGTGGATGGTACCCAGCAACAGGAAGGTCACAACTCTTCTCACAGAGCAGCTGTACAGGCAGCAGCTTCCGCCCAGCAGCACAAAACGAACGAATCCAGGAGTAGTCCGTGAAGAGTGTGGGATCTTGTGACATGGTTGTTAATATCCGTCTCCTTAGTGGGGTACCTTGCTGCCGGTGCAGAATCGTGGCCACTTTGCAGGCGTTTATGTATCTTACTCTGTCAGCCAAGGAAGGAAGCCGGGCCTCAGATCTGAGACATACTGTGTTGGTCCAGATGGGGGCACCAAGCATAGTTCTTATCGCCTGGTTTTGTACGACCTCCACCCTTTGCCTGCTCTGCGGGAAGAGATGAGCTAAAGCCGGTGCATAATACAGAGAAAACTAAGAAAACATTTATATATATAGTGGCAGGAGTCAGGTGAGGTGACGCGTGGGTAGAGGTGGTAGTAGTAGTAGTAATAGTAGTAGTAGTAGTAGTAGTAATGGAACTAAGGAGGTGAGGCAAGAGAGGGACCTGCTGGCATCAAGTAACACCAGTTCCCAGGATGGGTAATATCCTCTTGCTTAGTAATTTTGAAATACTGTAACTACCGGATTTTTGCTTTATAGTGTTACTGACAGAAATTAGTGCAGCTTCAATGCATTTTCTCCGTCTTAAGTCGTCTTCTTTAATAACTAGTTTAGCTTCATTGAATTTCATGAGGTGTCCAACATAGGTGTCCAACATAGAGACGATGTTGGACACCTCATGAAATTCAATAAAGCTAAACTAGTTATTAAAGAAGACGACTTAAGACGGAGAAAATGCATTTGAAGCTGCACAATTTCTGTCAAAACATTTTATAAAGCAAAAACCCCGGTATTACAGTTTTCAAATTATAAGCAAGAGGAATTACCCATCCGGGGAACGGGTGTTACTTGATCCCGCAGGCCCCCCTTTTGCTCACCTCCTTATTGTTAAGTTTTCCCGGGGTTATTTCCCGGCCCGGGCCCTTCCAAGTGGGGGCCCCGGCAGGTCCCTGTTTGGGGAGTGTCTGAGACCTAATCTCCCATGGGGGGGGAAATACCCCCCTCATTTTGGGGAGCTAAAAAACTGGGGCTCTGTCACCAACCATCCCTAGAGGGAATGCAGGGTGTCGATGGGGCTGCGCTGTGCTTCCTTGTGAGTTCGTGTTTTGGGTGTTCATTTTCTTTCCATGTTATTCGCAGGCCCTTCGGGCCCCTTTACTACACTACTATACTACATATACTCCCACCTCACCCACGGTCACCTACTGACCCCCCTGCCACAAAATAAAACCAAACCTTAAGGCAAAGAAGCCACCGTGGCGAAAACTTTCCCTTAATAAATGCCTGAACTTACATAAGGCTTTTCCCAAAATTTTGGGGATCACCAACCATTTCCTTTTTACAGGCAGTGGGCAAAAAAACACAAAATTTGCATAAAATATCCAACCCTTTTTCCCCCACACAGGGGGCTTTTAAAGTCAAAAAACAGAACTACCGGGGTGGAAGGAACGCGAGTTTTTTTAAGTCCGGCGGGTCAGGGAAGAATGCGCATCTGATGATGTACCGATTTGGGGTTTGTAAGTCTAAAAATTTGGGGTATTTGGGAAAAGGGAACTGGACAAGTTTGTGACAGACCTTTTACAGGTTTTTTTATGTGGGATAGCGATGAAGAAGTTTCTTGGGAATGGTTTTAGCATGTTATAAAACCACATTTGGTTGAATTTTTCGGATATAAAATAAGTGAGATTCCCGGGTTTTTCGGTATTTAGTGTTGTCTTCTGGGCGATAGTCTTGATTTCTGTAGTTTATCAAGTGGTTTGTGAATTAGGGGTTGTACGCAGGCTTCCCTTTTGTCGTCAACCTGCTTGCGTATTGGGGTTCGAAATACGTGTTTGGGGTTTCCCTTGATGTTTTGCCCACGTATAACTTGTTGCGTCATTTTCAAGGGTTATGTATAACCCCTGCAGAGGATGGAGGCTTGTCCGCCATACTGTGAGTCCTTTTGGTCTGGGTTTTGGAGGGAGATCTTGGAATGAGTTTTGGCAAAGATGTTGGAAACATGTTTTTCAAGGAGTTGGTGGGAAGGACTATGTATCTCTTCCGGGGTGTTTCTCTGGGGGTGTTTGAAAATGTTTAGGGTCGCCTTGCAGTCTCTGATGAAGGAAGGGATATGGTTTGGAAAATACTGTTTTAAATTTAAGTGCATTTTTCCTAAAGGGAACCCCGTTGCTGCGGGATTCTGAGTGCCCCGCAGGAAGAATTTAAAAATTACACCCAGTTTGGTTTGGTTCGTGGGGGTGAAGGGGAGAAGTTTCTTTTTGGGTTGGGGGGTTTTTCCCGATGGGATTTTTTAAAAACGGTTCGTGGTCAGCTTTGCAGAGTAAAAAAACATAAAGGAAAAGGAAGAGTGTTGTCGACCTTTTTCTTCAAGTGTAAAACTGGATTGAAGGCTCGCCCGGTTGGGGCTTGCCCTTGGAAGCTTAAACGTTAAAAGCGTTTAGGATTTTATGAGGAGAATGGGCCCTTTAACATAACGGAGCCAGGTGAACAGACAAGGAAAAAGGGGGAGAAACGTTCGGTTCTAGATGTTCCCTGTTAGGTTCGCTAGGACTGCACTTTTTGGGGAACCCCTGGGTAGTCCAAAAGTCCCGTTTTTTCTTTTGGGAAAAACACCTCTTTTACAGAAATTTTTTGGGGCCCACCCCTGGGTTCGCCCCTCAAATGCAAAATCCTAGCGAACCTATACATGGAAAAAACTAGAAGCCGAACGTTTTTTTACCATTATTCCCTTTGTCTGGAACCCGGCTCCGTTTTTTTTGACGGCATTCTTTCCCATAACTCCTAACGCTTCAAATTCAACTCCCCCAAGACAAGCTCAACCGGTCGGGGCCTTCCCAAACCAGTTCACAAAATTTAAGAAGAGGTCGAAAAACCTTCCCTTTTCCCTTTAAGTTTACTCTGCAAAACCCCCCACCACGAACTTGTTTTTAAAATCTATCGGGAAAACCCCCAAAAAAAAAACGATCTTCTCCACTTCTACTCTCACCACGACACCAAAACCAAACGGGGTGTAATTATAGGCTTCTTCCTGCGTGCACTCAGAATCTGCAGCAACGATTTCCTTGAGGAAGAATGCACTATAATTGAACGGGTATTTTCCAAACTCCACTATCCTCGTCACTTCATCAGAGACTGCAGACGGCGACACTAAACATCTTCAACACACCCAGAGAAGACACGCCGAGAAGAAAATACATATCCTTCCCACCAACCCCCATTGCCAAACATGTTTCCAACATCTTTGCCAAAACATCATTCCAAGTATCTACCTCCACAACCACGACCATAAAGGGACATCACCAGTATAGGCAGGACAAGCCTCCATCCTCTGCGGGGGTATACAAAAATCCCTTGTAATGACTGCAACAAGTTATACGTGGGCGAAACATCAAGGGACCTCCAAACACGTATTTCAAACACCAATACGCAAGCGGGTCTGACGACACAAGGAATCCTGCGTACAACACCGAATTCACAAAACCCAAATTGAAAAACTACAGAAATCAAGACTTATCGCCAAGAAACAACACCAATACCGAAAAACCGGGAATCATCACTTATTTTATATCCACAACTTCAACCAAATGTGGTTTCTATAACAAGTTTGAACCATTTTGCCAAGAAACTTCTTCATCGCATCCCACATAAAACACTGTAAAAGGCTGCCCCAAAAACTGTCCAGTCCCTTTCCAAGCTACCCAATTTTTTAACCTCCACCCAACTGGGTACATCATCAATGCAGCTTTTCTTCACCGACCTCACCCGACTATAAATACTCGCTTCCTTCCCCCCCCGGGAGTCGTTTGTGACTTAAAAAGCCCACTGGTGGGCAAACGTAGTCAATAAAGGATCACAATACGGCATTTGTGTTTATATTGCCATTGTTCGGTATTTTATACCATTTATTTTCCATACGGGGCAGGTGTTAAGTGCCCATCCCCGGGAGGGCCATGCCCACGAAGGAGAGAGGGAGTAAACCTATTTACTCATAAGAACATAAAAAAAGGAGGAACACTGCAGCGGGCCTGCTGGCCCATACTGGGCAGGCCCCCTTTAAATTCATCCCACAAAAAACATTTGCCTACCCAATTTTCAATGCTACCCAAAAAAATAAGCTCTGATGTCAAGTCCCACTCAAATCCAACCCATCCCCCTCATGTTTTATCCAACCTAAATTTGAAACTCCCAAAAGTCCTAGCCTCAATAACCCAAACTAGGTGACGTCCACTCATCCTACCCTATTCCAAACCAAATTTTCCTTTTCCTTTCAAATCTAAACTTATCTAATTTAAATCCATTACGGGGGGGTTTTCTCTTTTGGAGAGATATCCCAAGACCTTTTAAAAACCCCTTTTTTAATCTTCTTCCCTTATACATTTCGATCAGGTTTTCCCCCTCATTCTTCTCAACAAGTAATGTAACTTAAGAGTCTTCAACCCTTTCTTCAAAAGAAGATTTCTAATGCTATGATTAATTTGTCATCCTACCTAATTTTTCTAACAAAATTTATGTCCTTCTGTAATAAGGAAACCAAAATTTTGACTGCATAATCTAGTGGGGCCCTTACTAATGAGTATAAAGCTGCATATGACCTCGGGATTTCGTTGTACACTTTTTGATAAAAATCCCTAATCATTTTCCCTTTATTACGTACGCGGGCATTGCGTCTTTTTTAAAGGTTTGCTGCTTACCAAAAACCCCCCAAGTTTTTTTCGCAATCTGTATGGTTAATTTCTACTTTATTTAACTTATAAGTGCTGGGTTTTATGGCACTCCCGATTTCAAAACCTTGCTTATCACTTAAACGCATCTCCACTTTTTCTGACCAAGAGTAGAGTTTTTCAAAATCCCCTGAATTTCCCCTAACATCTACGTTTGAATCAATTATCCTCCCTACTTCGGCACGGCAAATTTGCTCTATCACAGAAATTTCCCTTCATCAAGACATTGAAATAAAAACAACAGGGGCCCAAAGCGACCCTGGGAAACGCCACTTTTTACTGACCCCCACTCGGATTTAACCCCATTTAGGCCCCTTTTTGCCCTTTTGTGAGCCTGATTCGTCCACGAGAGCCCCTTCCCCCCAATGCCATGAGCTGCACTTTCTTCAACATCTTTGGGCGGAACTCTATAAAATCCCTTACAAAAAATCTAAGTAAAAAATATCAAATTCTTTATCGGGTCAACAGCCCAAAACTTTTACTGAAGAAAGTCAATAAATTAGTTAACAAGACCGCCTCTTGTGACCATCTAGTATCTTTAAAAAAACTACTAACGAGAGGGGCTTCTTATAATCCAGCTAAATTGACCTAAAATTTTGCCTACAATTGAGGCAAAAGGGTTATTGGGCGGTAATTTACGGTAAAAGACTTTTCCCCTGTTTTAAAAAAAGGAATTACTTTAGCCATCTTCCCATATCAGACACGCACCTTCTGAAAGAAAAATTTAAAAAAATTTGTTTTGGTTCACGACTTCCATTTTGCATTCCTTTAAACCCTTAAAAAACCCATCAGGGCCCGGGGACTATTTTCTTAAGTCTGTCTATCGCTTCCAACCATTTTACTAGTGACTTGTGTTACATAATTTATCTTTTCTGATCCCTATAAAAATTAAATTTCCGGAAAAATTATGTCTTCCTTTAAAAAACCGAGAGAAAAAAAATTATTTAAAATCGAGCACATTTCATTCCTTTGTCATAAGATCCCCTATTTTTTTAAGGGGCCTATCTTAACTCTGACTTTTGTTCTAAGACCTGAAAAAACTTTTTTGGTTTGTTTTGAATCCCAGCAAGGCAATATAAATGATGAGAATCTCCACACTATGGGCTGTTTCCCCCTACCCTAGGTTTAGGGACTGATTCCCCCATCTTCTTAATATTCACGTCTTCAAGTTATTTCCCGGAATTTGTATTGAAAAGCCACGGATGGGGAAACGCTACAATAAAAAAACCCAATGTTGCACATTGTCTTACCTCATCTTTTCGGGTTTATAACCATTTCGTACACGATAATTTCTCTAAGCCCCCGAAAAACTGTAACGAAAAACTGGGGCTGTTTTCTAGTTATCCCCTACTATCAACTCCCTTTAATTCTACATGAAAATGATTTGTTCGCTACACCCATTCCCCTGAACTCTAAATTTTAACCCAAGGGGTTCATTGTTTGCCATAACTAATCAATCAGGTTATTTCCCCTTGTAGGTTTTTTTTCACAAAATGCTTCAAAAAAAAATCCTGAACACTTCTAAGAACGTATGATTTAAAAACCCAGTCAAGAAATTCCAATCAATATGACTAAAATTAAAAATCTCCAGAAATACTACATTATCGTCCTTTTGGGCCCCAAAAATTTTTCCCCCCATAGTAACTTCCCTGGTCCCTATCTAAAATTTGGGGGACGGAAACACCTAAAATTAAATTTTCATGCCCTTCTGAAAATTCTTCCAAACAAAATCTTATGGAACATTTAAAAAGGTATAAAAATACCGACAGATTGTTTGGTAAACACATATGCAACAGTTGGGTATCTTTTTTTCGAAACGTTTCGCCTACACACTCTGTATTGTTCTTTAGACTTTAATAACCCTTTTTTTGCAACATTCAAGCGATCTCGGACATACAATGCCACCCCACCCCCCCTTCCCAAGGGAGGTCTGGGATACGAAGTGGCAAAGGCCCATAGAGGCACACGACAAGGGACTAATATACCAGCTGGGAGCAGCATAGGGTGTCCATAAGAACATAAAACATAAGAAGTAGGGAAACTGCAGAAGGCCACGGGGCCCCTATGAGGCGGTCCCTTTTCAAAACATCTCTACCAAAAACTACCCAAAAAAACTCCCGTACCCCATTTCACCAATCAAACCCAGCCCCCCCACTCATAATTTGTCCGTCTCTTCTTTAAAAAATACCCAAGGTCCCACCCCCTATCACCCCCCTAGAAGACTTTTCCCCGCATCTACAACTCCTTAGAAAACCAACTTACCTATGTCCTTTTTAAATCAAATTTACTAACTTAATTTTATTCCCTGGTTCTTTCCTGGTTCGACACCCTCAGTACTTTATTTAAATTTTCCCCCTTTTTTATCCCTCATCCACTTAACACTTCAATGAATCTCCTCTCTTCTACCCTTCCAAGAGTGGAGATTTTACTAAGGCTTTAAGACTATCTTCATACGGAGGTTCCTTACACAGTACATCATTTTAGAGTGAAATATAAACACAAATGCAGTAATAATGTGATCCTTGATGACTACGTTTCGCCACAACCAGGCGTGGGGGGGGGTGGGGGGGGCTTTTTCAGTGACTGTGAAAAAAGCCCACTGTGTGGGCCGAAACGTAGTCAATAAAGGATCACATTATACTGCATTTGTGTTTTATATTTTCCTTGTGTCGGTTATTTTATACCATATATTTCCAATTCATTTTAGTCATTCTTCTCTGTAACTTCTCTAATGAGTCTATGTCATCCTGTAGTAAAGGAGACAAAAACAAAACTGAAGCAGCATAATCTAAATGAGCCTCCACTAGTGATGTATAGGAGCTGTAAAATAACTTTTGGACTTCTAGTACTTATACACTTTCTTGAATAAATCCAAGTAATCTGTTGGCCTTGTGCGCACACTAAGCATGCTGTCTTGGCTTAGATTTCGCTTACCATGACTCCCAAGTCTTTTTCACATTCTGTATTAAACAAGCTCAACTTCACCTAGATTATAGCTCGAGGGTTATATTCATTACCAAGATGGGGGGCAAGTACCTTACCTTATCTACCCATGAACTTCATCTGCTATTTTTCAGACAAGACATTAATTTGTCCAAAATCCTCCTGGAGTTCATTGACGTCCTCCTCAATTGAATTATAACGGCTATCTTTGTATCATCACAAACTACTCATGTCCGAAAATTAGACACATGTGCAACTCTTGGGTATCTTTATTGAGGAAACGTTGTCGCCACACAGTTGCTTTATCAGTCCATACATAGGAGAAACTTGAAGAACAGGAGGAGATGAGGTAATCATCCCTCAACCTTAGTACGAGTGTTTTCAGTCATCAATCTTGAGTAGAATACGGCAGGATGAGCGGAGAAGCAGCTTTATAAACCGTAGCAGGAGAGTGTAGCAGTCATAGGTAGTGTCACATTTGTTCAATGTGTAAGTAGGTTGTGCCCAAGAATTAGGCAAGCGAAGAATTCCTAAGTATTAAGATCCCAAGAAGTTGCAGTTTACCTGGAGTTTACCTGGAGAGAGTTTCGGGGGTCAACGCCCCCGCGGCCCGGTCTGTGGACCATGGCCTCCTGGTGGATCACAACCTGACAACCATGCTGTTGCTGCTGGCTGCACGCAAACCACGTACGAGCCACAGCCCGGCTGATCAGGAACTGACTTTAGTTGCTTGTCCAGTGCCAGCTTGAAGAACGTCAGGGGTCTGTTGGTAAACCCCCTAATGTGTGGCTGGGAGGCAGTTGAACATCACGGGCCCCTGACACTTATTGTATGGTCCTCTAACCGTGCTAGTGATCACCCCGCTTTTCATTGGGGATGGTGCAGCGTCCTGCCAAGTCTTTCGCTTTCGTAGTGATGATTTCGTGTGCAAGCTCGGTACTAACCCTCTAGGATTTACCAGGTGTAATATAATCAATGTATCTCTCCCTCCTGCATTCCAGGAATACAGTTTACAAACCTCAAGCGCTCCCAGTAGTTGAAGTGTTTTATCCCGTTATGCGTGCCGTGAAAGTTCTCTGTACATTTTCCTAGGTCGGCAATTCACTGCCTTGAAAGTGCTTGTTAGAGGTGCAGCAATAGTCCAGCCTAGATAGAAAAAGTGACCTGAAGAGTTGTCATCATGGGCTTTGGCCTCCTAGTTTTGAAGTTCTCATTATCCATCCTGTCACTTTTTCAGCAGATGCGATTGATACAATGTTATGGTCCTTGAAAGTGAGATCCGCCGACAATAATCACTTCCAGGTCTTGCGTTGTGTTTCGCCTCTATTTGTGCCAGTATTGTTTTGTACTCTGATGATGGATTAATTTCCTCATGTTTACCATATCTGAGTAATTGAAATTTTCTCATCCGTGAACTTCATATTTGTTTCTGCAGCCCACGAAAGATTTTGGTTGATGTCCCGCCTGGAGCCTTGCATGTCGCAATGGGAAGGACACTGTCATGCAGATTCCGGTGTCCATCGCAAAGGAAGACACGGTGCTGTGGCTGACACCTTGTCTATTCGGATGAGGATGAGGAACAAGATGGGGAGCGAGTACTTTGCCTTGTGAACAGAGGCTTTTCACCGTTAAAAAAAAAAAGGGCCTGCCACGGACTTTACTCCCCCCCTGGGTTTGACGACTACTCACTGTGTTCAGTTTAGTGCGGAAATTAATAGATCCAACGACCCGACTTTCCTGTTCTCCTTTAGCGCGCATTTTGTGCGCTATTACGCCATGGTCACACTTGTCGAAGGCTTTGCATGTCTGACAGGTATCGTAGATGAAGGTTCAGAGAACCGACATGTTGTTCGGTTTCTCTGAACCATTCATCTACTAACGCATGTCCACTCGTAATCATCCCTTCATCTGAGGTCAATTAATGCAAATTATGAACAAGAGAGGGCCTAAAACTGATCCTTGTGAACGCCACTAGTACTAATCCCCGTTCAAGATTTCACTCCATTAATGTAACTCCTCTGCTTTCTATTGTAACCCATGCCTCAATCCATGCTAGAACTTTACCTCCTATACCATGAGCTGCCACTTTTCTTAAGAGTCTCTTGTGAGGTACTCCTATCGAAGCTTTACTAAAATCCAAATAAACAATATCATATTCCTTATCACTGTCAATGCTCAAATGTTCTATTGAAGACCGTCAGTAAGTTTTCAGGCAGGAACGACCTCTCTGATTCATGCTGAGATTCATTTTATCAAGATAATACTCTTCAAGGTGACTTCTGAGTGGGCAGCTCATGATAGGAGGTAAAGTTCTAGCATGGATTTGAGGCATGGCTTACCAATAGAAAGCAGAGAGTACCATAATGGAGTGAAATCTGAATGGGGATTAGTCACTAGTGGCTTTCCAACAAGGATCAGTTTTGGCCCCTCTCTTGTTTCATAAGTTTTACATTAATGAACCTTGATGAAGGGATTACTATGGAAATGAGTAGTTTGCGATGATACAAAGATTGGCCGTATAATTCACTCTGAGGGAGGATCAATGAACTCCAGTACGATTGAACAAATTAATGTCTTGGTCTGAAAAAATGGCAGATGAAGTTAAAATGTGGGATAAGTGTAAGGTACCTGCCCTTGTAATGAAAATAACCCTCGAAGCATCATCTAGGTGAAGTAGAAGCTTTGGTCATACAGAAAGTGAAAACAAGACATGGGAGTCATGGTAAGCATAATCACAAGCAAGAACAGCAGTGCCTTAGTGTGCACAACAAGCCAACAGATTACTTGATTTATCTCAGAAGTATAAGTAACAGAAAGTCCAAAAGCTATTTTTACAGCTCTATACATCACTAGTGAGGCCTCATGTAGATTATGCTGCTCAGTTTTGGTCCCCTTATTACAGGATGGACATAGACTCATTAGAGAACATACAGAGAAGAATGACTAAAATGATTTACTGTGTAAGGAACCTCCGTAAAAGGATAGACTTAAGCTTGCTTGAGAAAGCTTAAGACCTCGTTCATTTCTACCTAACAACCGTGACGTGCCTGTGGGGTGGACTGGGTAAAGTACAATTAGTGTCACACTCCTCATTAAACTTCGACAATGGCAGATGGGGGTTCAGGAGAGTCTGGTTCACTGTTAACAAAATTAAAACGATCAGTAGCAGCATACAAAGGGCATCTGAACAGAATGCGTAACAGGTGCATGGCTACTTGCCAACGCAGTAATGTAGACTGCATATGAGCTACGGGCTATTGAGGATGATGAATCCCAGGGAAGTCTTCAGCAGGCTATTGACGAATTCAACAATTCCTGTAGTATTATGAGGCGCAATCTAAGAGGAAACAGCACCAAGGCCAGCAAGAAAACACCAAAAAATCAACTATTCAACAAGTGTAGTCAGGAGGACGCCGGCCCAGCAACCACCCCACTCACCACAACTCAAGGCGACACCACAACAATAACAACAAACATGTCTGCCACCCCCCTTCCCCCCCCTCTCATCCCCGAATCAACCTCCAAGTAGTCTCTCAGGTATGACCAACATCCAGATACCCTATAAGTCATGCAATCTCCAACTTAGTTATTGAAAATTATGAATCTTCGATAGACCTAACAAACACAAGACACCAGGATGACACAAACTCCGAAAACAAATCACAGTCTTGAACAAAAGTTATCAACACCATTAATGACAAACTGTGACCAAGACCATCCAACAGTCATAGATAGCCATAACCCAACAAATAATATCTCTTAATACAAAGGTTGAAGAAGCAGTAAAACAATGGAAGAACAACTTAGATAACCAGTTCAGTGACTACTTTGCTCTCCAAGAAGATAAAACTGAACAAATAAACTATCGGACGCAGTAATAGTTAACAGTCCACTTTTTCCCAGTGATATGAACCAAACAAACAGTAAAGAAATTACTCTGCAATCATAAAGGACCAAACTAGTGTTATTGTACCAGAGTCTGAAATAAAAGAAGCCAGGTTACTAGATCCCATGGTAGAAAAAGTGTTATGCTTAGATTCCACTCACATGACAGGAAAAAAGACTTAATTATTGCATCTATTAAAGTAAAGAAAGAGGTATACATAAACGAGTGTCTTACCAAAAAACGTCAGAACCTCCTGTATAGAGTCAGAAAACTTAAGCGGGAGAATAATGACACAATACACCAATGCTTCACACGAGATGGGAAAATTCTAGTTAGGAAAACAAATGTAGGCCAACTGTACACAATTACGAACGAGAATGATCTATCACGATTCTCAGGATACTAATCTTACAGAGAATAACTAAACAATGTCCAACTTAAAAGCCTAACGTAGTGTAGTGTATGTTTTGCTCCATTATTGTTCAAATTTCATTGTACAATCTCTTAGTAATTAAATAATCAACTACCATCATTTTGTGATTTTACTAGTAAGCATAAATCACCTTATGTGATTTTCTTATTTACTATTGTTCGCTTTGAACATTAGCTGAATTGATACTTTCTCTGTCCATATTACTACCTCTTATTTTTTTAAATACTATCAATTGATATTACTTACTAAAATTATTAAAATATCATTTTTACTAAAATTTCAATTTACTCTTAACATTTTTGACATTTAATAACCATTACTTGTCTAATTACCTTTACCTGTTTTAATACCACATTTACTATCCTAGATTACTCTTAATTACCTTGTACTGCCATATAACCTCAAGTATAACTACCAGTGCAATATTGAATGAAATAAACATTACTTTTTCACTTTTTTGTAATCATTATTACTTACTAAAATTTTATTAAACACCATATTTACTACCAGTCAATTTTACTTTTGTACATTAAACATTATTTTATACTTCCCATAACATTTTGTTGCCAAATTTTCAAGTTTTTATATTCAACCCCAACCTTTATATTATCCTTTGTACCTGTGTACCTGTGTACCTGTGTACCTGTGTACCTGTGTACCTGTCTACCATCTTACTATCATATTATAACCAAGACATTACCGTTGTGATTTTTTACTATTATTCTTTTGGTACTTTAATTGTGAATTTTATTTTGTCAATTTAAATCTAAAGTTATAATCTTGATCTTGTTAACAACATATACCAGACTCTAGTGCAATTGCAAGTACCATTTCAAATTGTATTTTTATATTATAAGTTTATATTATAATTCCTACCATCTGTTCATTTAACTTTGCTTACCATTACTTAATTTTAGTCCCTTATATATTTTCTCCTTTATTTTAGCTTTATATAACTATCCTAGTTTATATATCCACAATTGTTAAAATAATCAAGGTGCTATTCTTAGGTGCTAAAGTAGAATAAGTTCACAATTTTGCCATTATATTCCAAAGCTCATTTATTTGATTACCACTTTATTGTTCACCACAACCTATATTAGTCCCTTTTATTATAATTTTAAACTATAATTCTAACTTTAAAAAATTACCTTTATAGTACTACCTACTATCATATTCCCAAGCTCTATTATATGATCATCACTTTATTTGTATTAGTCCCTTAGCTCATTATTTTACATTTGTTAAATAATTCAGGTGCTCTTTTTTAGCTTAAGACTATTTACTTTGTTTTATACTTAATTCTAACTATAGATTCACTACAAATCTTATGATTACAAGCATTGATCCTGATACCAACCTCTTATTTAATGACTTAAATGAATCAAACAGTTACTGTAATTACTACACTGCAGAACAATCAAGGCACTTCTCAGTCCCAACAACAACATAACTATCTTTAACTACAATATCAGATCTTTAAGCAAGCATTACGATGACCTCATAGCATTACTAAATTCCTTACATGCCAATATGTCCATCATTACACTAACTGAAACCTGGCTAAAGCCTGATAGTACAGATGTCTATGCCATTCCTGTTACACAGCCATACACAACTGTAGCCAGACCAACAAGGGGGTGGCAACGCCATATAACTACTCAGACCAACTAGAATGTATCACTAATACTTGCACAAGGGATGAACAATGGTGAATATATAATAGCTAAATTCAAATCCAAATACCTACAAAAACCTCTCACATTGATAAACATCTACAGAGTTCACAGTCAAACATTAGCCAATTTAGTCAAAATCTAGGAAGTATGATAACTGATGCACGCATGAACAAAGATCACTTACTACTCTCAGGTGACTTCAATATAAATCTCCTGCAAGACCAGGACCCACACGTTACTGAATTACACAAACACAATGAGTAACTGTATGTTACTACCAACAGTAACAAAACCTACAAGAGTTACAGAGACTTAGTGTTTCCCTACTTGACCACATCTGGACCAACACCATATCCCCTTTAAAATCAGGCATAATTACAGATAATACCACAGACCACTACCCTACTTTCCTCATAACAACTCTTGGTAAACTACCCCAAGACACTACTAAAGTCACCTTCAGACTTCACAATGAGGCAGCCATTAATAACTTCACAACAGCAGTAGCAAACATTGATTGGCACACTGAGCAAGAAATCTATACAGATATTGACGAATGTATTAATAATTTTCTAAAAAAGACCCAATACCTCTATAACAAGCACTGCCCTAAAAAACTAAACAGATGACAGCAAAGAGACTGAACAGTCCCTGGCTAACACCCAGCATTCTCAAATCCATAAATACAAAACACCAATATGAAAAACAGTACAGAATGGGTCACATAACCAGAGACCAAACAAAACGTTACTCGCAATCCTAACCACCTGATAAGAAGGGCAAAAAAATTGTATTATGAGAACAGATTAATCCAACTTACGAGGTGATAAAAAAAAAGACCTGGAAAACCATATCAGAAATTCTGGAACAAAAAAGATATCACGAAATAGCGAAATAAAATTAGCAAAATCAGATGAACCCCAACTCCCACCAACAGAAACAGCAAACAGACTCAATGATTTCTTCTCCACTATAGGACAAAACCTTGCCAATAAAATCCCAAGCTCAGATACCCCACCAAATGACTACCTCACCGCAACTACCCGAAACACACTGTTCCTAGCTCCGACTAACCCATACGAAGTCTCCCTTATTATCAATGCACTAAAAAACAAGGCAGGAGATTTAAGTACCTTACCACCCTTTATATACAAAAAAGTGTCACAAGTGCTATCTCCAATCATTGCAACACTCTTTAACAAATCCATTGAATCCTCCACCTTCCCTACAGTACTCAAAATAGCAAGGGTCACCCCGATCCACAAAGGAGGAGACCAAACAGAGTTGAAAAACTATAAGCCAATATCCAACTTACACCCTCTCTCAAAAATCTTCAAAAAATTAATTCAAAAACGAATCACCCTACCTTTCCCCCAAAACATACTCAACCCCTGCCAATTTTGGTTCAGGCCTAATAAAAAAAAAAATGATCTTTTTATCACATGTACCTGGATTTACCGGGAAGAGTTTGGGGGGTCAACCCCCCCGCGGCCCGGTCTGTGACCAGGCCTCCTGGTGGTCACGCCGATAACCAGGCGTTGCTGCGGGCTGCACAAAAACCAACGTACGAGCCACAGCCCGGCTGATCAGGAACTGATTTTAGGGCTTGTCCAGTGCCACTTGAAGACTGCCAGGGGTCTTTTGGGTAACCCCCTTATTTGCGGGGGGCGTTAAAACATTTCCCGGGCCCCTACACTTTTTGTATGGTCTCTTAACGTGCTAGTGACACCCGTTTTTCTTTGGGGGGGGATGGTGCATCTCCCAAGCTTTTTGCTTTGTAGTAGTGTTTTTTCGGTGCAATTCGGTACAGTCCCCTAGGATTTTCCAGGTGTATTTAAATCATGTATCTCTCCCTCCTCATTCCAGGGGGAATACAGGTTTAGAAACCTCAAGCGCTCCCAGTATTGAGGTGTTTATTCCCTTTTGCCCCTGAAAGTTCTCTGTCATTTCTAGGTCGGCAATTTCACCTGCCTTTAAAGGGGCTGTTTTGAGTGCAGCAATATTCCAGCCTAGAAAAAAAGTGACCCAAATTATCAGGGCTTGGGCCTCCTATTTTGAAGGGTTTTCATTTCCATCCGTCATTTTTTTAGCAATGCGATTGATACATGTTTTGGGCCCCCGAAGGGAGTCCTCCCAATAACACTCCCAGGTCTTTGACGTTGGTTTTCCCCTCTAATTTTTTGGGCCCGAATTTGTTCTGTACCTGATGAAATTTTTAATTTTTCCTCATGTTTTTCCATATCTAGTAATTGAAATTTCTCACTTGAACTTCATATTGTTTTGCGCCCCCGAAAGATTTGGTTGATGTCCCCTGGAGCCTTGCAGTGTCTGCAATGGAAACAGCATGAGTTCGGGTGTCATCTGCAAAGGAAAGACACGGTCGGGGCTGACATCCTTTCTAGTGGGATATGGGGATAGGAACAAGATGGGAGCTAGTACTGGCCTTGGGGGAACAGAGCTTTTCACTTAGCTCCCTCGGACTTTACTCTTTTGACGCTACTCCTGTTTTCTTTAGTGGGGAAAATTAAAAGATCCATCGACCGACTTTTCCTAACTTTGCTAGAAATATAACAGCAATAGAGAAAAAAAAAGCCCCCACTGGGGATTTTCATTGATTTACTAAATTTTTATCATTTGACCAGACTTTCCACGAAAAATTGTCCACTTGGTAAAAAGGGCACTCCCTAAACTACCTCAAGTCATACCTCCAACGAACCAATATGGTACGCAAAGGGGGAAAACCCCTTTCGCGAACCCAAATTACGTTGGTGTCCCCGGGGAAGTGTCCCTTGGCCCCTTTCTCTTTCCCTATACATAAATGACCTTCCAAAAAGCTTCGCAAATTACTCAAACCCCACTTTTGCAGAGACACACATAATCTTTTCCACCGAGCCCCGTCAACAGCCAAAACTGAAATACCGAATTTCAGAAATATCACCTGGATGGGACTAAAAACTTACCTAAACATTTACAAAACCCCTTTTATTCAGTTTGGGACAAGCTACAGAGTCCCTCTTAACATAATGATAAAGGGTCACCTATCCAAACAAACCCAGGGAAAATTATTGGGAAATCCCCTTGAAAATAGACTAAAATTTTTCATACACATATACAACAAATTTCAAAGAAAATTTCCAAAGACTGTAGGAATACTATCGAAATAGGGTACTATGTTCCAAAAGCCCGCCCCCTGGCCCTATATCACTCTCTTATTTACCCCTTGGGGAAAAATTTTTATTTGGCCAAATATTCCCACACTAACCCACATGATCTGGTTCTGAGCCGAGCGCCCCCTTAAACCCCCCCCAAACAACAAGGCATTCTCTGGTTGGCGGTTGGGTAAGCTTTTTTTTTATAGATTTACTCTTCAGGAAGGAGTAGGTAGGTTTTACTGAAATACACAAAATTGGTTTACTAAGGCACTGAGAAATGATAGGTAACCTAAGCCCTTTAAACTAGGTTTGAAAAGGCCGTAATTGGCAAACTTAGGATAATTAGCTAGGGAGAACGGGACCCCTAGTTTGAAGGGGGGGGCGCGGGTCAAAAAGACAGAATAGCGCCTTCTTACGTAGATTTTTTGACTAGACAAGACGTGCCTGAACTAGGCGGCGCCCCCACGGTTTACACTGAACCGGGGGAAAAATCGGTAGAGAACCTCGATGTACCGAGAGATCTCCCCCATCACCCAAACATAAGAAATATTCACCTTTTCCGTAGGATCTCCAGTGACTTGGGGAAATTTGGGGGTTGAGTTAACTAGGGTCGGCGTCTACAGGAGAGTTGCCCAGTAATACCAGCGCTCAGAGTCGTTGAACTAGCGCTGATCTGATATTATACTAGGGATAATACCCTCTTGGATTAGGAATTTCGAGGTGCAGGGGGCACTAATAACGTTTGATATTGCGGGAATTAATGCTCCTGGTTTTCACGTGGTTTCCAAGGGAAGTCCAAGGGGGGCTAAAGCAGGTTTAAAAGGAATTAAGATCAGGAATAGCTGCAACCCCAAAATTGTCCTTTATACGTGCAGCAGGCGAGGTTTCTTGCAAACCAATCATTTGTGAAAAAAATCTTCCAAAGCCACTTGTGGGGCTGAGGTACCCATCTCAGACTGGGTGTAAACAGAGTTTCCGGGGTGGGCGACTCATTGGGGGCGCCCAGACAAATTTTCAAAAAGTGGTCCTCAAAAACCCGGATGTGGAATAGCTAGGTTAAGCTATCATGTAGGCCACAGTTAGGAACCATTTTACAGAGTAGGTTAAGCTATCATAGCTAGGCCACAGTTGGGTTTAAGCTATCATGCTAGGACATTTTAAGAACCAGTTTAAAAAGTTAGGTTAAGCTACAAGCTAGGCCACGGGTTTAACCAACATAGCTAGGCCACTTGGGAAACCAGTTTAAAAATTAGGTTTAAGTTAGCAAAAAAGGTCAAATTTACTCAGAGGCTAGGCCAAGCTAAATTTCCCAAAAATTGTTATTTGCAGAAATTTTCGGGCGGGCCAGGTAGGCTAGAGAAGCTTGTGAATTTAAATTTATTTCCGGATTCAAGAACCAGATAGGAACTTTGTGTTAATTCTTACAGGGTTGAAAGGGAAACCACAGTTAGCTGGTTTGTGAAATATTTACAAAAGGTTAAGACTAGGACAATTTAACCCTAGTTTATTATTTCGGGGAGTTATAAACCGGGTTTTAATTTTTGCACACTAGCGGGGGTTAAATTTACCTTATCCAACCCATCCACGCTAAACAAGTAAGCGGGCACTTTTGGGCCCGCTGTTTACTACTTATTTATTTACTTTTCACAAGTTAATTTTTGAATTTGCTTTGTTTAAACCCAAGTATTTTATTTGTACACTGCCCTTTTTGTGATTTTCAATCTTTGTTTCATTTAATGTGGGTTTTTGTGAATTTCCCTGAGACTAGGTTAATCCTGTAATTTTTTTGCGGGATTGTACTTAAGGCTGGGTTAACTTTCCATCGAAACATTTTGTTTGGGATTTGAGAGCTAAAGGGGTACTTTTTTTATTATAAAGCAATATAAAAAGGGAATTGTTAAGCTTTTTGAGAAGCTTTAAGACTTTTTTCTTTCCCACCTAACCCCGTGACGTGCTGGGGGTGGACGGGAAAATAAAATTAGTGCCCACACTCCCATTAAACTTACAAGGGCAGAGGGGGTTCAGGAGATTTGGTTAGTGCAAAAAAATTAAAAACGATCGTGCACATACAAAGGGCCTAACAGAAGCGTAACAGTGCAAGGCTATTTCCCAAGCAAAATTAGACGCGATAAATTGCAGAACTGTTTAAAGATTTGGGGAAAAGGGGGAAGTATGACAAGCATTCTCAGCATATGAGTACAGGCATTGAGGATGAGGAATCCCGGGAAAGTCTTCAGCAGGTTGGACAAACACTGGGGAGTTTAAATTTGTCATCAAGATGATATGTAAAAATAATTTAATACATAAGGCTATATTCCAAGGGGTGTTGAACCCCGCAGGGTACCCAAACAACCACACACCTTCAATATTTTCCCAATTTCCCCACTGAATTTCCCAACTTTTTGAGGGAAACCCTTTAAACAGAGTACATTGGTTTTCGGGGACATTTTAGAGCCCGAAGGACAAAATGATTGCAGATCCGTCAATTTGGAGTATTTCCCGGTCGACCTCAAGGGAAAGCTTTAATCTGGCCGGGCACTACCCATTACTGACGAAATTTACCACTCCCAAAAGACCAATTTTGAAGACATGTTTGGCAACACTGAGGAGATAAAGGAGCTATCTTTATCGGTTTTTTGGGATCAAAGGGGTTTCCCGACATGCCATCAAAGTTAGGAATTTTCCGTATTGAATTATAGCTTGACCAATAGTTTCAGAGTCTGCATGGGAAAATGTTAAAAATGGGCCTTAGCCGGGGTTTAAAGGGGAAACGGCTACACGAAGTGCTGAGTAAACTTAAAAAATCGGACGAATAGGTTCCGAAAGCCAAATTATTGAAGGTTGGGGGATTCATATCTCACCTGAGCATAGGTCAGGGGAGAAAAATTACCTACCAAGGAAAAGTCGGTCGATTCCCCAGACTTTCAGAGATAGCCCTAAACCCCCCTCCCACAAAAGTAGGCACTTTTATGCCCGGGCGAGTCCCCCACCCACGGGGCCAAAGGGGAGAAGCCACAAAGGGGCATAGAGACGGGCGGTTTTGTGATGAAGAACACCTATTCAGGGTGTTCAACTTCCCCACCTATAAAAAAAGGGGTTCAAGGGAAAGAGAGTTGAACTTTGTTTCAAGTGGGGGAGAATTTTTTTGCCGGGGACTGTAACACCATGCTCGGGGAGTGTGGGGGCTGCCGAAGGGAAAGCACCATGCACGTGCCCTAATATCCCGGGATTAGCACAATTAAAGGAGAGCAAACCGCAAAAAAAAGGGCGGGAGCAAAAACAAGTCAGAATAACGATGAGTGGGTGGTCGGCACCGAAAATTTGTTCGTGAGCAATTTAAAGGGCCGGGGGCCCCTTCCCCACCATAATGGCGGGGGGTCGCGAAGGGGAAAGAAGTCTGAAAAAACCCCTTTTGTTTTTCACAGTGGGGCACAGAGATCCTATAGCGGAGAGTCTAGCCCGGGTTGAAGCTGGAGCAGTTGGAAAGTTAAATAAGGTGGAAAGGGGTTTTTGGTGGGAATCCACGCAGGTCTTATCCATAGTCAAGTGAGGTCATTTTAGCCGGGCATCGCGGGAAAATTTCCCCTTGATGGGAAAAGGGGCGCCCAAATATCATTCCCCACTAGGGGACGGCTGAAGCAGTAAAAACGTTGAGGGAGTTGGGGGGAAAAGCTAGCAAACCAGACTTTGCTACAGACAATTTTTAGTAATGTAGCATATTGGAGGGGGGATTACCAAACGATTGTGTCTACGAGAAGGGTTATCGGGGAAGGGTGGGGGCCCTTACAGGACCCGCGGGGTACACGGGAGGCAGAATACCAGCTCATTTCCTGGACCCCGGGAAAGGGGGCTCTGGTATTACAGGACTGGGGCTGACTGGGGGAGCAGATTGGGGGCACAAAGGCCCCGTCAGGGGCGAATTTTGGCATACCCGACAGGAGCCGGCCCCAAAAAATATGGGCCCTGGATGTAGTGGGGTTTAAAGGTGACCAGCCCCCCCCCAACACAAGAGACGATCGGATTACTTGAACCATGTCAGTTCGGACGGGCAATGGGTGCGACCCCATGGAAAACCGGGGCCCCCCAACGCTCCCCCACAATTTCAAGAGGGCACGGGGTCAGTTGAATTCATTGGTGAACACCCGACCCGGGAAAGGGGTCTGGTGGGAAATAGATGATTTATAAGGAACAGCTCCCCTTTGGGTTCATCGAGAAATGCCCAATGCCACCCGGGGAAAAAAAACCCTTTATCTTCCACACATGGAGTCCCCAAGGATGGGTAACCACTCCCATCAGGTAGTCTTCAACTGCAGCTCGCGGGCGGCCCCCCGGAGCCCATCGTTGAACGACTGTCTGCTCACAGGGCCCTCCCGACGCAAAAATTAGCAGATGTGTTGTTGAGATTCAGGAGGAACAGTACGCCATGGGGGGCAGAATTAGCAAAGCCTCCTACGTAGGGGTTGCAGCCACGGATAGGGACTACACAAAGGTTCTTGTGGCTGGCAACGGGAGTGCCCAAGCAAGGGTATGATACCTATAGATTAGGGCAGTGGTTTTGTTTGGTGCCACTATTTTCCCTTCCTTTTTACAGGAAAACCAAGACTACCCCTTGTGAATGTAAAGCCCGTTTAAAGAATTACTGAAGACCCTATTTTATGGAAAACAAAACAGGTACCCCTCAGATGAAAGGCGTTGATGGTATTTACCGAAGTCTAATCAGGAGAGTCTCAAAAACTTTGCCCATTGGAGAAGGGGTGACAAACAATCCAACGTTGCGGGCAGGGTGGAACATACATACTGGCTATATGCTGAGGTAACATCGGTGTTGGGACTAGAGGGGGGAAGTAAAGGGAAGACAGATTTAGGCTAAAGAGGAAGCCTGGGGGGAAAGGGAAGTGACCAGGGGTCTTTGCTGAGAAAAGTGCAGACTCCCTTCGACCCTTTGGGTTTGTTGACAAACCCCTCACCATCGAGGGGATGCTAGTAAACAGACCTGGAGCTGAACCTAGGTTGGCGACCCACGCCAAAACAGTCTGCCCGGGGTGGGATCTGGTTTTAAAAAAGACCTAGCGGGAATTTCCGAGTTCACATTCCAGGTCCATCGGGTCACCGGGCGGATTATTTCTTGCACGTCTTTTGTGATCCTCCTCCCGGGGCCCATGGGGCAAACGATTTGGTGGCCGGGGGCCCAATCAATCTGGGCACCAGTCGTGCCGGGTGACACCCCTGAAGGATTTCCGATCCCCAAAACTAAGCCAAAAACGATGTGCGGGACAAGATGGGTAAGTACGTAGAGGGGTGTTAAGAATCGAGGGGGGACACCCCTTGTATGGGCAGACTCGGAGGTGCCCTTTAAATGGGTCCAGAATGACAGGTCTAAGCCCCCTATGTCAGGGAAACGGTAAAGGGATACGGGAACTACAGTCAAAGTCAACAATTCTGATGTGGGCCCCCAAAATCAAAAACCCCGCCCTGAAACCGAGGGGGGACACACAGAAAGTTGAGTAAAACGAGTTTGGTTCAAAGGCCCGACTGGTTACCGGCAAGGGTTTCTGGCCCAGCAGAAATTTGTGGAGCAATCAGCAGCATATACATTTCCGGGGGGAAAACCCACCTATTTTTGACCCCAGGCGCTACTCCCTGGAGAAAAAAATTTAGGGGTCACGGAAAAAGGTATTTCTTTTGTGGGAAGCTGCATGACAAGGTAACCAGGGGCACAGTTGTCTCTAGTGGGTCCCCGAGAATATTGGATAAACGTACCAAAGGGGGAGGTTTCCCGGAGTCTGGAAATACTTGCGACCCCGGGAGCGGTTATGCGTAGGGAAAAGGGCCAAAAGTGACGATCGGAACAGAAATTGGTCATCATTGGATTGTTCCTAGATCATGCGGGCAATAAGATGCAGGGGGAAAAATACAAAACTCTGGCTACTAGGGCCAAACACCCCTGCTGCTGGGAAAGGAGGGAGGCACAGAGCTATTGATACAAGATGCCCCTCGAGGGCCTTACAGGGGGGTTTTGGGATACCCTCACCTGCCTACGTCAGAAATTTCTGGGTACTGAAGGGGCGAGCTGCCGTCAAAAGGTGCTAAAAGTTTCCGGTCTGCCGGCGGTACGATGGGAGGACCCTACCCCACCCCGGGCCCCCCCGCTGCCTCAGGAGGGGGACATAGTGAAAGGCCCTTTGAGACTGTAGGAAAGACTAACGGGGCTATCACATTGAAAACCCAGGAGACTTAAGGAGGGGGCCCCCAGAAAGTAAGTCGCCTTTACCTGTGCCCACTACTCGAGCGGGCATTGGTTGGCAAAGATATGACGACGAGACTTTTTTGAAGTTGTTCAGGGGTTTACTGCCCTCTCTGCCCCCGATTGATTATCTCGGACAAGGCACAAGCTTTTGGGGGGCCCATAAAATTTTCAGGAATCTTAGGGGCAACGGGAAGTACGGAACACCTGAAGAAATAGAGTGCGAGTGGAGGTTTTACTCCCAGGGCAAACCCCGGCAAGGGGGATTCTATAACGCCCCGGTGGGCCAGCAAAAGGGGCATTCGGAAGGTCTTGACGGCAGGGGGTGAGCGTGAGAATGAGGACAGTGTTATTGAGATGAGGAAAAGTTAATAAAAGGCCCCTGACCCACGTAAAAAAATGGGATTGACGAGCAAGAAACCTCACCCCAACACATGCGTTTGGAAGAAGGATGAGCCCTTTCCCGCAATTTTTAGTAGTCTTCCAAGGAGCTGGATTATTAGGGGCCCAAGTCCCCCCCTCAATGAAGAAATGCACAGGAGTCACAACAGATGGTGAAATCCTGGCAAATTTGGAACCAGGTGTTTTTCGCAGGAATTTCTTGACAAAATTGCGGGGAAATTTCTTGGTGCCGACCCCCAGGGGAATAAAAGATGCTAAATGAAGGGGCCCGGTGCTAGAGAATCCCAGGGGCCCAGGGGATACGGCCCCTTGGGCCCGGTAGTTCACCCACCCGACAAGGCTGGGCGGGTTTAGAATGGGAAAGTGAGAATGAACGGGTCGAGACTTAAGACCCATCAACAGGCTTTTGCCCCTCGAGGGCCAACGGTGGGACCCGGGAAAAAAAGAAAAACAACCAAAGGGTTTAGCAGTGAGCGGCCGGACGACCCTCGAAGGGGGCTCGAGTCCCGGGCCCACTGGGGGGCCCGCGGGAGGCAGACTTGATCTAACTTAGCGCCCACCTTCGCCGGGGGGAGGAGTGGAAATTTATTTGGTCCAAAAATTTTCCCTCCAACCCCATGAGCGTTTTTCGTCTGAGCCGGCGCCCTTTTAACCCCCCAAACAAAACAAGGGATTTTCCCGGTTGGGGGTTGGAAGCTTTTTTAATTTATAATTTACTCTTCGGGAAAGGGTAGGGAGTTTTCGGTAATAATAATATTAGGTTTCAAGGCATCTGTAGATAAAATTAGAGTAACCCAAGACCTTAACTAGGTTAATAGCCCAAAATGTAGGCAAACATTTGGGAAATTAGTGGGAGAATGGGAGCCCCACTTTTAATGGGGGGCGCAGGTCACAAAGACAGAATACGTCCTTCTACGAAAGCTTCGACAAAACAAGATGCCTGAAAAACAGGCGGCGCCCCCCCCGTGCTTCACATCTGAGACCTGGGGGAAAACGGGAGAGAAAACCCCATGTCCGTGAGATCTCCTCCATCACCCTACAGAAGACGAGATATTCACCTTTTTTTGTAGGATCTGGCCAGTGACTTAGGAGATTTGGGGTTGAGTTAACTGAGCTCGGGGGTGTACAGAGAGAGATGCCTAAGTACCAGCGTCTAAGTCGTCTGAAGCAGCGTCTGAGTCTGCATAGTTATCGGGGGTACATACCCTCTTGGGTTTGGAATTTTTTGAGGTGGGGAGGCCCGGGGACTAAAAACGATTGAATTTGCAGGGAAATTTAAAGCTCCCGGTTGCACGGGTTCCCAAGGGGAAGTCCAAGGGGGGTAAAGCAGGCTTAGGAAGTTAAGACAGGGTATACCGCAAAAACCAAGTAATTAGTCCTTTATACGTCATGCAGGCGAGGTTTTCTTTCAATACCAATCATTTGTGAAAAAATTGTCCCAAACCCTTGTGAGGCTGAGGAACCCCTCTCGAGCTCGGTGTCAAAAGTTTGCCAGGTAGGCGACTCACTTGGAGGCGCCCAACAAAATTTTTTTTAACCCCCATCTCACCTATGGAATTTGTCATGGGCTCAACAAAAATTAACCATCTCAACCCCTAAATTCCCAACAAAAGCTGCAGTTTGAATGATAACAAAAAATTTTCCCCTACAGGCGACACCCACCAATATTCAATACACTAAACCCACTCACCATCAAAAACCATACCTATTTCTCACCTATTACATACATAGAACACTTAACTCTGATATTTAACCCCCCCCCAAAAATCTCCTTGCCAACCTCAACAGAAAAACCCTGACCATAACCAAAGGACAGATCACTCTTTGATGTTCCTCGTTCCTCCACACTAGCAAAAACTCAATGCCATAAAAGGGGCCCCAAAACTGGAAATTCTTACCCGAAATAAAAAGAAACACTACGTTTAAAAATTCAGTCTTACCAAAGATCCTTACTCACCCAAAACCCAAAAAAAACTGAATATGAACCTTAAAATTGTATACTTAAAATTTTCCACAATTATATCACATAAATTTAAAACCCAAAACCGAATCTAACTTTTTTTATTTTTTAAATCACACCTAACAGAATCCCTTCATATGTGAAAAACAACCATATGACCTTCTTTTAATCTCACTTGTGCTTTATAGTAACTGTTTTTCATTAATGTTTTATACTGATTTCATCATTTTCTTATTAATCTTAAGTTAATTTTAAGCCCGCCCTAATGCTACATAGTATAAGTGGCTTTGGGATGCTGCCTTATTTTATTTTTTTTTTACCTCTGTATGTGTCAAAATTTAAAATAAAAAAAAATAAATAAATAATAAATAAATGATGTAATTTTCACAGGGGATGAATATGTACAAAATAAGTTAAGTCATTAAAGGCTAGATTCAAGGGTGTCGACACCGCAGGTTTCCCCCAAACAGCCACACACCTTCAATATGTTCCCCAAATTCCCCCGTTTTAAAATTCCAACGTTCGACGGGCCCTTAAAAGAGTAATTGCTTTTGGGGCATTTAAGCCCGATAGATGACGGAACGATTTGTCAGTGCCCAAATTGCAGTATTTGCGGCGCAGCTCAAGGGGAAACCTTAACCCGGGCCGCACTACCAGATTACTGACACTAATTTCCCAAAAGGCAAAGACCAATTAGAAGCATTTTTGGCAACACTGAGGAGATAAAGGTACTATACTTTATCGGTTTTTGGATCTAGAGGGTTTCCCACTGACCGTCAAACCCAGAGAAGTTCCGTATTGAAATTTTAGCTTGACAAAATTTTCAGGATTTGCATGATGAAATGATTCAGAATGGGTCCTTAGCCCGGTGTTCAGAGGAAACGGCTACACGACAGTGCTGATTAACTTTAAAAAAAAAAGACAATTTTACGATAAAACAGATTGTTTAGGGGGTTTGGGGGAATCTGTTCCTTTGAGTATAGGTGGAGAGAAGAGTCACCACCATCGCCAATAAAAAACCCAGAAATTGCCAAAAATCCGAGAATCAGTCTAAAGCTCGACGCCCAACTTGGAGTGCTATGTAAAGAGGGGCTAAGGGAAAATCTCTAAGCAGAACCTCAGAGGGTCATGCCAGAATATGCGTGTTCTGCGAAGGGAAAAACCTACAAGAGTTGCCCGGGATATAAACTGAGCAGTAGGGGAACAAACTAAGGGAGTTAGACTCTGCTTCAAGGGTTTTTTGGGGGAACACTTGCGAGGACGTGGCACCCACTCAGTGAGTGTCGAGTTGTTTTCAAAGGTTTTGCACCATACTGCACTATGGCCCCAAAATTTAAAGGGAACCCCAAACAGTAGGGATATCTCTCAGGTGAGATAAAAGTAGTCTGAGCCCCGAAAGGTAGCCAGCGTGATTGTGGAAGTGAAGTCTCTAAACCAGTGAGAAAACACGGAGGTGCTGCCCAAAACAGTCATGGCAAAGGTTGTGAATGGGCACAGGTCCGAAACAACCCAATTACTCTTTGACCCAGGAGCACAAGTATCCTTGAAAACAAAGAAGTTGGTGGCTAAATTAAATTTGAAGGCCACGAAGAAAGTGAGTATGATGTTGGGAGGGGCTATAAGTCAGGTCCCACTCAAATCTTATGATGTGGTGGATGTCACAGTCAAATTAGGTGGACATCGCAGAGACATTACAGCCTTGGTGGTAGAGACATTACCCAGGGCAATTACAGTGAGAGGTCTTGCAGCAGCAGCTAAGCGATTGAAAGACCTTGACGTGAAGCTGGCAGACCAGGGAATTACCACTGACACGGTCAGAAATGTAGGTATCCTGGTGGGAGCCAATCATATAGATGACTTCCTGTCTACACGACGGACATTTAAGGAAGGAATTGGTTTATACAGATCCCCAGTAGGATACATCATAGGCGGCAGGATTCCACCTGAATTCCCTGCCACGCCAGATAGAGGAGAAGCTGTCCCCATGATAGCTGGGGGAGTAGTGATAATGAGTACCAGTATACACGACGAACCGCCAGGGGAGCTGAACCAGGTAGGGAGTGACGAACACTCAGCCACCTTGGGAAAACACTTTTACAGGGTACGTAAAGAGGGAGATAGATTGCCTTTAAATCCAGGGAACCTCGTAACAGTGGGAGGAAAGGCTACCAGGGCATGTGGGCCACTGGGTGGGAAAGTACAGAGCCGCTCAGTCAAGGCTAGACATGCGAAAGATGTTAAAGTTAAGGGAAAGGGTGCTAAGACCACCGGAACCAACAAGTTTACACCCCCAGAGGTCCAAACAGGGGAAACTGGACAGTTGAAGTTAGACCGGAGTCTGCTCGACGAGAGTGGCCGGACGGCACTCGTGTCCAGGGTCCGCGGTGGGGGCTCGTGGAAGGTGAACTTGATCTAGACTTAGCGCCTACCTTCGCCGGCAGGAGGATGTGGAAATTTATTTGGTCCCTAAAGTTCCACAGCAGATCCAGCATGGCCGTATGGGACGGCTGAGCCAGGCGACCCTTAAACCCTCCCAAACAAACAAAGCATTCTCTTGTTGGCGGTTGTTGGTAAGCTTATTTAATTTATAGATTTACTCTTCAGGGAAGGAGTAGGTAGTTTTACTGGAAGTACACTAATATTAGGTTTACTAAGGCATCTGTAGATAATGATAATGTAGACCTAAGACCTTAACATAGGTAGTAATAGGCCGATAATGTAGGCAAACACTAGGATAAGTTAGCTAGGGAGAACTGGCAGCCCTAGTTTGAACGAAGAGACGAGGGTCTGGAACGGAGCCCAGCTCGTTCTTCTTACGACAGACACCATCAAGACAAGACGTGCCGTGAACAACAGACGGCGCCCCCACGTGTCTTCACATCTGAGACCTGGGGAAATCTGGTAGAGGCACCTCGATGTACCGTAGATGACCTCCTCCATCAGCCCATACAGTAAGACAAAACCTCCACCTTTTTCCTCGTAGATTCTGGCCAGTGTCTTGGGAGATTGTGGGTTGAGTTTAGCTGTGGGCCCGGCGTGCTACAGAGAGAGCATGCCCAGTAAGTACCAGTGTCTCAGAGCCGTCTGAAGCTAGTGTCTGAGTCTGCATAGTTATACTAGGGGATACATACCCTCTTGGATATAGGAATTTCTGAGGTGCAGGCAGGACACTAATTACGATTGAATATTGCAGGAATTAATGCTCCCGGTTGCACGTGGTTTCTGAGGGGGAGTCCAAAGGGGCTAAGGCTAGCTTTGGGAAGTGAAGATCAGGATATGCTGCAACACCAAGTAAGTTAGTCCTTTATACGTGCATGCAGGCGAGGTTTCTTGCAATACCAATCATTTGTGAAAATCTGTCCTATAAGCCACTTGTGAGGCTGAGGTACCCACCTCAGAGCTCGGTGTCAACAGAGTTTGCCAGGGTAGGCGACTCACTTGGAGGCAGTCCACACAAATTTTCACAAGCTCACTCATTTCCTTGCTGTCATCCGGGTAGGACCCATCTTGTTTAAGTAGGGGCCCAACACTGGATGTTGTTTTCGACTTTGATTTGGCATAGGAAAAGAAATACTTTGGGTTTCTTTCGATTTCATTTATGGCTTTTAGTTCTTCCTGCGATTCCTGACTCCTACAAGATTTCTTTAGCTTAAGTTCGATGCTTGCTATTTCTCTGACCAGTGACTCCCTATGCATTTCAGATATATTGGCCTCTTTTAGCCACTCTGTTATTCTTTTCCGTAGCCTGATGAGGGAGCGTCTGTCTCTTTCTATTTTACATCTACTCCTCCTTTTTCTTAGAGGAATAAGCTTTGTGCATACATCGAGTGCCACCGGGTTAATCTGTTCTAGGCATAAGTTGGGGTCTGTGTTGCTTAGTCTATCTTCCCAGTTTATATCGGTTAGGACTTGGTTTACTTGGTCCCACTTTATGTTTTTGTTATTGAAGTTGAATTTGGTGAATGCTCCCTCGTGACTAATCACATTATGTCAGTCTGTGGCTCCACGCATATATGTCTGAACCTCAATTATGTTGTGATCTGAGTATATTGTTTTTGATATGGTGACATTTCGTATCAGATCATCATTGTTAGTGAAGATGAGGTCTAGTGTATTCTCCAGATTAGTAGGCTCTATTATTTGCTGGTTTAAATTTAATTTTGTGCAGAGATTTAAAAGCTGGTGTGTGTGTGAGTTCTCGTCAGAGTTGCCTCCTGGTGTTATAACTGCAACAACATTATTTGCTATATTCCTCCATTTTAGGTGCCTTAAGTTGAAATCTCGTAGGAGCAAGATGTTGGGGGCAGGAGCTGGCAGATTTTCCAGACAGTGGTCAATATTTAACAGCTGTTCCTGGAATTGTAGGGACGTTGCATCCGGAGGTTTGTAGACTACCACAATGACTAGGTTTTGGTTCTCGATCTTTACTCTAAAACTTCCACTACATAATTTGAGGCATTAAGCAGTTCTGTGCAAACAAGTGACTCTGCGATGTACAGGCCAACCCCCTTCCTTTTGCCTGTTCACTCTGTCGCATCTGTATAGGTTGTAACCTGGGATCCATATTTCGTTGTACAAGTGATCCTTTATGTGGGTCTCAGTGAAAGCCGCGAACATTGCATTTGCCTCAGCAAACAGTCCACGGATGAAAGGTATTTTGTTGTTTGTTGCTGGCTTTAGCCCCTGCATATTTGCAAAGAAGAATGTCATCGGACTGGTGGTATTGTTGGTACTGGGGTGGGGGGGGGGTTCTGGCATTAGTATCTGTATCTGTTGGTTTGGAGTGGAGGCACTCGACTGTGGTTCCACTCCAGGAATGACTGGATTTGGTGTACGATTTCCGCCATTTCCTGCCAGTTTTTTTCCTTCCTGGCACTAAAAAACCTCTCCCTCTTGAATGGCTGTGGCTACCCCGGTTTTCCCATGGTCTGGATGTTTTGTATCTTTTTGTCCCCTTTAGATAGTGTGCCTGGCAATTTAAGTTATAGCACAGTCTTTCCTGTACTGAAGAGGGACACATTTCAGGGTGAAAAAGCTTACAGGAAAGGAGTTTGCATTTTCCTGTTGTCATATGGGCACGGCATTTTCTAGGGTGGTCATAGTTACACGTCCCATCTGTTTTTCCAGATTTCCCATGCCTGCAGATACCAAGTGCATAGTGTGTGTACAGGCTTGGTTTCCATTTGCCTTGGGTTTCTGTGACTGTATTCCCTGTTGGTGCATGTTTACCTGTCTTATTCCTATCCTCACTAGCACCAACAATGGAGTTCTCACCAGTTGTTTTTGGTAATATATCCTCATTATTGCTAGTAGAGTCCTCTTGTTTGCTATTTCCTGTGGTATTACTAGTTTGCAATATTGGTTTTATCTTGTCCTTGGCTACACTTGTTTCCCCACTACAGCTCCTGTCTCCCATGAGGTCATTTATATGCATTCTCTCCTGCGTATATTTCCTGACTACCTGGACAAAATCTCCAGCTTCGCCATTACTGTCTCCCAGGACAGCACTATCAGCCCCACATTTACTGACTACCAGGGCAGCACCTCCAGCCTTACAGTTTCTGACTATATGGCCAGCACCAAGGGCGATACCATCCAGCCCAGACTTTTTATTTTCCCATCTGTTATAGAATGCTTCCAGGTTTTCTATGAAGGCTGCTTTGATGTTATCCTCTTTTAATACCAATGTGATTTTAGTCCACAGATTGATCTCATTTGGGCATACCCAAAAACACTTCCCTGATTTAATGCTGCTTGTAGCTAGTTCTTGGATATCTGCACAAGGGGCGTGACACCAATTTCCACAAAAATGACAATTTATCCATGTGGAAGCCCGTTTGTTTGATTGACTGCAGACTACACACAGAGCTTCATAATGTGATTTGAATGGTTGATTTACTGTAATTCTACTAGTAACCTCTTGAATATTCTACTAATAACCTCCTTAAAGTGAAGCTCTAGCTATTTATATTTCTATTTCTAACTGCACTTGTATATTAATACAGCTTACCGGAGTACGTTTCTGTTTTATATTTATTGTTTGTGTTTGATAAGGGCGCCTACAACCCCGTCCATTTACAGTCTGCTTTATTGTCCAACAAATCCGTTTGAAACCGGTCAAGGGTTCGGACCAGTCAAGGGTTCGGACCAGTCAAGGGTTCGGACCAGTCAAGGGTTCGGACCAGTCAAGGGTTCCGAACCAGTCGAGGGTTCGGAACCACTCGGATCTGATCAGGGTCACTTATTTAAAACATACTGGTCGGTGATTTGGGCTATCACATGAAGGATCTACTGGAAATTATCTACCCGAGTAATATGTGATTTGATTGATACAAAAGTATAACTTGCATGTTGAAGAACCGGTGATTGCTGGCAGCTCCTACAGTGACGAACGGTCGACCTCAACCCTTGTTTATCGATCACTGTATCTAGCTTTTCTAGGTTTTTTCTGCCTCCACCACAACAAATGCTATATTATCACTATAGTTGACTGGTGGAAATTTTGGAGGAAGGACGCTTTTTCTGTAGTAATATTTGCTTCTCGTTGTGTATATTGCGACCGCTGGTAACTACAGGTTATATGAATTTCACTGCATACGTCTGGTATTTCAAGAAAAGAGAAAGAAACTGATGAAAGTCACTCCACTCCACTAAGTACCATTATAATACTGGTTAGTTGCTGCTACAACACTGTATTCTGCTATTCACTGGTATCACTAGATTATATGCGAGTACACTAGCAGGCCAGGAAGATTATTATAAACAGCTGACCTGTGGTAAGATTCTGGCGACTTCTGGCACCTGCCTCTATAGGCTTATCACTTCATTTACAAATTCACCTGTTTTCAAATGACACTTTAGCATTTATTTTCTATATACTAGGGTGCCACTGAAGTATACACTATAACACTATGTATACTAGGGTGCCACTGTAGTATACACTATAACACTATGTATACTAGGGTGCCACTGTAGTATGCACTATACACTATGTATACTAAGGTGCCACTGTAGTATACACTATACACTATGTATACTAGGGTGCCACTGTAGTATACACTATAACACTATGTATACTAGGGTGCCACTGTAGTATGCACTATACACTATGTATACTAGGGTGCCACTGTAGTATGCACTATAACACTATGTATACTTGGGTGCCACTGTAGTATGCACTATACACTATGTATACTAGGGTGCCACTGTAGTATGCACTATACACTATGTATACTAAGGTGCCACTGTAGTATACACTATACACTATGTATACTAGGGTGCCACTGTAGTATACACTATAACACTATGTATACTAGGGTGCCACTGTAGTATGCACTATACACTATGTATACTAGGGTGCCACTGTAGTATGCACTATAACACTATGTATACTAGGGTGCCACTGTAGTATGCACTATACACTATGTATACTAGGGTGCCACTGTAGTATGCACTATAACACTATGTATACTAGGGTGCCACTGTAGTATGCACTATACACTATGTATACTAAGGTGCCACTGTAGTATACACTATACACTATGTATACACAATGGTATCAGGGAGACTTTCTTTCCTCTGACAAAGAAAAGTTCCATTATTATTATTTTGCACATGGCACACTAGGCCTATGATTCCCCTCTGGCAGTAAACTCTGCTAGGTAGTGCACACTAATTCTCCTTATTTGACTCAGTATATAATGTTTTCCTCCCAAGATTGGTTCCAAGCGCTAGAGGGATGTATCGTATAGGATTGATGGCACAAATTAAAGTTCTAGCACGTAAGAGCTACCGTGAAAACACGAGAAAACCCGGAGCACAACGAGGCACGCTGACACGCTGACTAAATGATAATGGGAGCCCTTTGATTGAACTTTGTATAGAAAGGGGTTTAGTTATAGGTAATACATATTTTAAGAAAAAGAGGATAAATAAGTATACAAGATATGATGTAGGGCGAAATGACAGTAGTTTGTTGGATTATGTATTGGTAGATAAAAGACTGTTGAGTATACTTCAGGATGTACATGTTTATAGAGGGGCCACAGAATATCAGATCACTTTCTA
>NW_026499859.1:0-12076 GCF_026875155.1 Cherax quadricarinatus | reverse complement strand
TTACAGTGAGTGCACACACCCATTTTTTCATGTCTAGGTGACTCAGGCTTATTGTGCCAATGCTGAATGAATGACAGAGGGAAACGTATACGTATATATGTTTGGGGTGCTATGCGAAAGAACGTATATATACGTTTGGACCATTTAAGGGTTAAGGACATTTGTGCAAAGTGAAATGAGGTGCAAACTTTTGTGGAGAAATATCACCCTGACCTAGCTGAAACAGTTCATATCTGCAACATGTTCAGTGACAAAACCTTGTCCCACTTCAGGGAAATCTTAGAGATGCCAGAAACAGACCTCTCTGGACAGTTTTTTTGTGCGACAGGTGTGCAGTGACTCTCAAGCTGGTCCTAGTGGCAGTAAAAGACAAAGAAGGGACGTAACCCCAGAGACGGCTTGGATACCTGAAGTCTTTATGGTGGGGGATTCCCCTTCCAAACAATAATCAGTCCTCCCACTCTCCTCCTCCCTGTCTTTCATAAGCCAATAAAAGTCTTCAATAAAGGTATGTAATAGTGATTTAAATGTTCATTTATTTATTTAGTTCTCATTGTTTTGTGTATGTAAAACTATAATTAATGTTTAAAAAATGTATTTTTGTTTATATTTTTGGGTGTCTGGAACAGATTACAGTGGACCCTCGGTTATCGGCTGTTTCGCTTATCGGCCAACTCAGTTATCGGCCAACTCAGTTATCGGCCGGTTTTTCGGCTTCTGGTTATCAGCCGTTATTTCACTTAGCCATATTGGATGCGTCCCCCAGCTGCCTGCCAGCTGCTCGCTCGTCTCGTGAGTCAATCTGGCTGTGTCTCTGGGTGAGCTAGGAAACTTTTGCTCATTCATCCAAATATTTTGTTATAATCCATTGTTTTTTGTTTTTTGTTTTCTGTGAAATAGCAACCATGGCCCCAAAGAAAGCTCCTTTGTAAAGAAATTCAGAAAGAAGCTGTTGAAAAGTATGAGAGTGAAGGAGGGAGAGAGAGGGAATTATGTGCCTTCTTCAGTGATTCTGTGATATGTACAATACTAAAGCAGCAGGAGTCGATAAACGCTATAGCGCCAGCCAGCAATTAAGTGTAGCATTAGCAGCGTAGCAAGTAAATTAAACGATTAAGTGATAGAAAGAGGACAAAACGAAACTGACTCCTCCAATGTTGTTAAGAGGTATATAGGGCCACTGACAATATACACCGCCCTGCCTATCTTCCACCACCCTAAACCAATGCTCGCATCTCCAAGGTACAGTAAGTGTAAATATTTCTTATTTATAAATTAAAGTGTAAATATTTCTTATTTATAAATTACATACATGGTTTGTGTGAATGGTGGATTTTTGCCACTGCCACCCTACCACTAATATGTACGGCTTATGATCTCGGTGGCCCTTATAAACCCTTCAACAACACACCACCACTACTCGTGACATATGTAATGACATATTTTATTCATTCTAGAGTATATATCATGTTATTATTTTATTAATATTGTTTATTATGTCATATTAGATGAATTTTGATAGATACATTAGCCATAGAGTTGCTATTAGTGCCATATTGAAGGAGTATTTTGTCCTTCGCCAAACAATACTCTCCTCCCTCTCTTCTCCTCTGTCTGCCATAAGCCAACAAGAGTCTTCAATAAAAGGTATGTAATAGTGCTTTAAATGTTCACTTATTTATTTTATTTAGTCCTCATTGTTTGGTGTATGTAAAACTATAGTTAATCTTTAAAAAATGTATTTTTTTGTCAATATTTTTGGGTGTCTGAAACGGATTAATTGTATTTAAATTAATTCTTATGGGAAATATTATTTCGCTTTTTGGCCATTTTGGTTTTAGGCCGACCTGGAATGGATTACGACTGATAACCCAGGGCCCACTGTAATTGTAATTTTAGGCTGAGCTTCTGGAACGGATTACAGCTGATAACCGAGGGTTCACTGTATAACAAAGGGAAAAAATACATAAGAGGCAAAAGATAAAAGCGAAGTGTAGAGTTGTAAACTCTTATATGAAAACTGTTTTAAGATGTTAATGGATGATAAGATTTCAGGAAGAGACATTACCTAACCTGCTAAGAGTTTTGAATGATTGGTAGGCAGTAAATATTTCAAAAAGGATAAGAGAAGTAGTATGCAAGAGGTTTCATGTGCAAATACAATAGGGCCCCACTTTTCAGCGTTTCACCTTACGGCATTCCGCTAATACGGCGATCTCAAATTATGACCAAAACTTTCTATACGGCAAGTGGTCTTTCAAATGTAGCATGGGCCACCCGGTTTGTTTACATTCTCCATGAGCACATCTCTCTATTATGTAATAATAATCACTCTTGGGCACAATATATGTTTAATTTTATGTCAGTATAGACATTTTCATTAATCCATCCATGTTCTGTGTATGTAAAACTATAATTAGCCTTTAAGAAATGTATTTTTGTTAATACAATTTTTGGGTGTCTGGAACGGATTACAGTGGACCCTCAGCTATCGGCTGTTCCGCTTATCAGCCATCTCAGTTATCGGCTGGTTTTTCGGCTTCTGGTTATCAGCCGTTATCCCACTTATTGACTGTCCCCCGGCTGCCCGCCAGCTGCTCGCTCGTCTCCATGAGTCAATCTGGCTTCTCTCTGGGTGAGTGAGGAAACTTCTGCTAATTCATCAAAACATTTCGCTATAATAAATTTGTAAAGAAAATGAGAAAGACGATGGAATTTGAGAAAGAAGTTGTTGAAAAGTATGAGAGTGAAGGAGGGAGAGAGAGGGGATTATGTGACTTCTTCAGTGATTCTACAATATGTACGATACTAAAGGAGCAGGAGTCGATAAACACTATAGCACCAGCCAGCAATAAAGTGTAGCATCAGCAACGTAGCAAGTAAATTAAGCAATTAAGCGATAGAAAGAGGACAACACGAAACTGACTCCTCCAATGTTGTTAAGAGGTGTATAAGGCCACTGACAATATACACCGCCCTGCCTATCCTCCACCACCCTAAACCAATGCCAGCATCTCCTCCAAGGTACAGTAAGTGTAAATATTTCTTATTTATAAATTAAGGTTGGTAGACAGGAACCACCCAGGGGGGTACTACCATACTGCCAAGTGAGTGTGAAACGAAAGCCTGTAATTGTTTTACATGATGGTAGGAACACCCTACCTGAAAATTCTAAAACTGCAGACACATTCATCACCTTCAAAACTACCATCAGAAAACATCTTATCTCCCTGATACACCCTGTCAACTAATTACACGAATACCACCTGGTGGTTAACACTTACACTCACTCACCCATTTGACCATAAACAGAAATATCAATCTCAATCTCAAAATAATGAATCTTAACTAGTCATAAGTTGGCCTGTGATACTCCAATACTGAAACTATGTATAGTGCCAAAACAAAAGCATTCACATTGCTAAACTCACAAACTGGTATTTAGTCACTTAGCCATAATACCAACTTACCTCATAATTTTGTAATATTTTAAACTTAAGATTTAATTTAAGTCTGCCCGAAATGCCTAGCCATGCTAGGTGTTCTAGTTTTGCACACTCTGTAATTATTATTTTACTATATGTAAACCACACAATAACCAAATTCTGTAAACTCAGCATTGTAATCCTTATAGAGAATAAACTTTGAATTTGAATTTAGTTTGTCTCATAAATATGCAAGATTACAGGTACGTCTTGCTACTTCTACTTACACTTAGGTCACATTACACATACATGTACATGTTTATTTATACACACTCATCTGAGTTTTCTTTGATTTTATCTTAATAGTTCTTGGTCTTATTACTTTTCCTTTTATATCCATGGGGAAGTGGAATAAGAATCTTTCCTCCGTAAGCCATGCATGTTGTAAAAGTCAACTAAAATGCGAGGAACAATAGGCTAGTAACCCTTTTCCTGAAATAATACTAAAAAATAAGAAGAAGAAAATTGTAAAAGGGGGGGAAAGTCTAAAAGTGTGTGGATTTTGTGCAAATGATAGAAAAATGATGTGAATGCTATGAATGAGAAGAACGGTTGGCCGGCTTTTAAGTGAAACAAAGCTGAAGGGGGTGGGAGAGTTTTAGTGGGGGGAAAAAATGGAATTGGGTCGGGGGTTCCCAAATAGAGTAGAGCAAAAAAAGGGAGTAGAAATAATGTTGAAGGTAATTATGGCGAAAAGAGGGACTATAAATGTATTAATTAAAGGATTATGTATAGTAAAAAAAAGGTTTGGATGTGAAAATGGGTTATAGAAAGTGTAATGCACTGGAGAAGAGAAAAGTGTAGAGGGGAGAGATTTTTTTGGGAAATGTTGAGTATGCAGGGGGGAGTTTGCCCCGTTGAGGTATTGGTGGTTGGGGATTTCAATGCAAAAGTGAGCAAAAAGTTGTGGGGGGATAGTAGGTAAATTTGGGGTGCCAGGGGGTAAATGAAAAGGGGGAGCCTTTAAATTGAGCTATGTGTAAAAAGAGGTTTGGTAATAAGTAATAATTTTTTTATGAAAAAGGATAAATATCAAGGTTGACATAGCACGAAATAAAATTTTTTGTAGTTTATGTATTTGGGGGATAAAAGGTTATGGGTGGGCTCCGGGAGTAATTTTTATAGAGGGGAATGATACATCAGTCATTATTTAGTTGTAGCTACAGTTAGAGTAAGGGGTGATGGGAAAAGGGAAAATGGCAACAGAAAGAGGGAGTGGCAACAAAAAGTGGAGGGAAGTGAGAGTGTATAAACAAGGGAGGGGGAAAGTTCGGGTGAGATAAAACCTTTTTGGCAGAAAGGTGGGAGTTAAAGTTTTGTATGGGGGGGTTAAAGAGGGTTGGATGAGTTTTAAAAATGCGAATTAGAATGTGGGGCAAAGTTTGGGTTTATAGGAGGGTGGGGGCAGGAGGAAAGGGGAGTGTTTGGTGGAATGAAAAGTAAAAGGGTGGATAAAAAGAGAAAATTAGCTTATGAGGGTTTTTAAAAAAAGCAGAAGTGTTTAAAAAAGAGCAGAATATGGAGAGTAAAAAAAAAGGAAAAAGGTGGTGAGAGAGTGAAAAGGGGAGAGCAATGATAGAGTGGGGAGGCCTGCAAGAAATTTTAATAAAATAAAAAAAAAATTTGGAGTTAAAAACTAAAAAGCCTAGGGAACGTTGGATTTGTATTAAAAACAGAGTGGGGGATTAGTAGAGGGGAGGGGGAGGTATTAGGTAGGGCGAGAAATTTTTGGGGAAAATTTAAAATGTTGAGGAAGAAGGGAGGGGGTAATTTCATGCACGGGCCGGGAGGTATAATTTTTTAGGGGTGAAAAAAGAGCGTGTAATGGGGAGAGGTATGTGAGGCTTTACTAAAATGAAAGGGGTAAAGCAGCTGGAACTGATGGGATCATGAAAAAAATTTTTAAAGCGGGGGGGGGGGGGATAAGGGTTTGGAGGGGTTGGCACTTTTGTTTAATAAATGTATAAAAGAGGGGAAGGTACCTAGGGATTGGCAGAGAGATGTATAGCCCCTTTTTAAAAAAGGAAGGGGGAAAAAAGAGATTGTAAAAATTTAGAGGAATAAGTTTTTGGAAACCCGGAAAAGCGTATGGAGGGTTATTATTAAAGAATTAGAGGTAAGACAAAGAGGGTTGCGGGGAGCAAGGGGTTTAGAGTGGGTAGGGGGGTGTAGATAAGTGTTTCTTGAAGATATTTGAACGATTTTGATAAAGGTATGGAAGTTTTTATTGCATTTATGGATTTAGAAAAGGCATAGAAGTGGGAGCAATGTGGGAGAGTTCAAGTAATAGAAAGGTGGTTTGTTTTCTAAATCTGTAAAAAGGTTTTTTGAGGTAGTGAGGTCAGGTTGGGGGTGTAGAAAAAGAGGGGGATACTTCCCGGAAAATAGGTCTGAGGGGTGGTTTAAATTTACATGGTTTGTTTTTTTTTAGTGGGGTTGTAAAAAAGTAAATGCAGGGGGGGGGGGGGTGGGGTTAATTATGGGGGAAAGAAATACAAAATGGGATTGACCAGTTTTTTTTTGCTGATGATACTGTGTTAGGGGGATTCTAAAAAAAAATTACAAAGGTTAGTGGATGAGTTTGGGAGTGTGTGTAAAAGTAGAAAGTTGAAGTGAACATAGAAAAAGTAAATGAGAGGTATCAAAAGTTTAGATAAAGAAAAATTGGGTTTAAATTGGGAGGAGGGTATGGAAAAAATGAAAGGTTTTTAGATACTTGGGGGTTGACCCGTCGGGGATGGATTTTGAAGGGGTAGGTTTAAAATTTAAAAGATGAAGGAAAAAAGGTGAGTGGTGCGTTGAGGTATATGTAGCAAAAACGTTATTATGGGGGCAAAGAAAGGGGAAAGTATGAAAGTTAAAAAATACTAACACTTTAATGGTGTGAAGTTGGGTTTTTGAATGCAGCGTGAGGAGGCGGTTTTAGGGGAGTGGAGATGTCCTGTCTAAGGGCATGTGTGGTTAAATATTATGCAGAAAGTGGAGTGTGGAAATTGGTGGGTGGAGTTTAAAAGAAGTATTTTGTAGAGGGCTGAAAGGGGTTGTTGAGGTGGTCATTTAGGAGAAGGATCAAAGTAATACATGGAGGCTTTTTAAAACGTAGGAGAAGGAAAGGGGGGTAGGGGTCATCCCAAAAAAAGGGGGAAGGAAGGGGTAAGGGAGGTTTTTCGGGAGAGGGGGGTTTGGACTTCCAGCGGCGTGCATGAGTGTTTTTCGATAGGAGTGAATGGAACGAATGGTATTTTGGGGCCCGACGATTGTTGGAGTGTGAGCAGGGGGAATGTTTAGTGAAAGATTTGGGGAAACCGGTTTTTTTATATAGCCGGACTTTCCCGGAAATGGGAAGAATGCCCCACTTAAAAGGGGGGGTTTGGAATATTTGCGTTTGGGGGTATTTGTGTTTTTTATGAATGCTTCTGAACTGTTTTTCTGAGACCTCTGCGAAACAGTGATTTGTGTGAGTGGGTGAAAGTGTTGAATGATGAAAATATTTTCTTTTTGGGGATTTTTTTTCTTTTTGGGTCCTTGCCTCGGGGGGGACGGCCGACTTGTTGAAAAAAAAAAAATTCAGGGAAAACCGGTTATTTTTTTTATAGCGGATTGATCGGAAATGGGGAATTTCGTAAATTGCCTGCCTCTAAAAGGGGGGGTTCGGGATATTAGCGTTTGGAGGGATATGTTATGTATCTTTTTACGTGTATGTTTCTAAACTGTTGTGTTCTGAGCGCCTCTGCAAAAACAGTGATTATGTATGAGTGAGGTGAAAGTGTTGAATGATGATGAAAGTATTTTCTTTTTGGGGATTTTCTTTCTTTTTGGGTCACCCTGCCTCAGTGGGAGATGGCCGACTTGATAAAAAAAAAAATACATGGTTTGTGTGAATGATGGCTTTTTGCCACTGGCACCCTACTACTAATATATATGGCTTATGATCTTAGTGGCCCTTATAAACCTAACAACACCACACCACCACCACTCGTGACGTACGTAGTAACATATTTTTTTCATTCTAGAGTATATATCATGTTATTATTTTATTAATATTGTTTATTATGTCATATTAGATGAACTTTGATAGATACATAGGCCATAGAGTTCATATTAGCGTCATATTGAAGGAGTATTTTGTCTTTCTCCAAACAATACTCTCCTCTCTCTCTCCTCCTCCGTCTTCTATTAGCCAACAAAAGTCTTTAATAAAAGGTATGTAATGGTGATTTAAATGTTCATTTATTTATTTTATTTAGTCATTGTTTGGTGTATGTAAAACTATAGTTAATCTTTAAAAAATATATTTTTTGTTAATATTTTTGGGTGTCTGAAATGGATTAATTGTGTTTACATTAATTCTTATGGGAAATGTTATTTTGCTTTTTGGCCATTTTGGTTTTAGGCCGACCTGGAATGGATTACGGCTGATAACCCAGGGTCCACTGTAATTGTAATTTTAGGCTGAGCTTCTGGAACGGATTACGGCCGATAACCGAGGGTTCACTGTATAACAAAGGGAAAAAATATGTAAGTGGCAAAAGATAAAAGCGAAGTGTAGAGTTGTAAACTCTTACATGAAAACTGTTTTAAGATGTTAATGGATGATAAGATTTCAGGAAGAGACATTACCTAACCTGCTAAGAGTTTTGAATGATTGGTAGGCAGTAAATATTTCAAAAAGGATAAGAGAAGTAGTATACAAGAGGTTTCATGTGCAAATACTGTAGGGCCCTGCTTTTCAGTGTTTCGCCTTACGACGTTCTGCTAATATGGCGATCTCAAATTATGACCAAAGCTTTCTATACGGCAAGTGGTCTTTCAAATACAGTGTGGGACACCCGGTTTGTTTACCATCTCCATAAGCACATCTCTCTATTATGTAATAATAATCACTCTTGGGCACATTAAATGTCTAATTTTACGTCAATATAGACATTTTCACTAATCCATCTATGATATTTTCTTGAACATTATATAAGAAACGTGTTACATAGCATATAAACATGCTGTTTATATGCTATGGAGGCGTATGACAGGGTGGATAGGGGGGCAATGTGGCAGATGTTGCAGGCGTATGGTGTAGGAGGTAGGTTACTGAAAGCAGTGAAGAGTTTTTACGAGGATAGTGAGGCTCAAGTTAGAATATGTAGGAAAGAGGGAAATTATTTCCCAGTAAAAGTAGGCCTTAGACAAGGATGTGTGATGTCACCGTGGTTGTTTAATATATTTATAGATGGGGTTGTAGGAGAAGTAATAATAATAATAATAATAATAATAATATCTTTATTTTACTTTAAGTACATGTACAGGGTATACAGTCGTAGCTGATAATAATGACATACTACTATGTAGAAAGTCCCTTGTTATGCTCCGCATTTCGGGCAAATTAGGTCAGTGTCCCAGGATGCGACCCACACCAGTCGACTAACACCCAGGTACCCATTTTACTGATGGGGAACATAGACAACAGGTGGAAAGAAACATGTCCAATGTTTCTACTCTGGCTGGGAATCGAACCCAGGCCCTCGCCGTGTGAAGCGAGAGCGTTAGCCACCAGGCCACCAGAGCGAGGGTCTTGGCAAGAGCGTGGAGTTAAAAGATAAAGAATCACACATAAAGTGGGAGTTGTCACAGTTGCTCTTTGTGATGACACTGTGCTCTTGGTAGATTCTGAAGAGAAGTTGCAGAGATTGGTGGATAAATTTGGTGGGGTGTGAAAAGAAAAAATTTAAAAAATGAATACAAAAGGGGAAAAGGTTATGAGGATAACAAAAAAGATTAGGTGATAAAAGATTGGATATCGTTTGGGAGGGGAGGTATGGAGGGGGGAAATGTTTCAGTTTTTTGGAGTGGACGTGTCGCGGATGGGTTAAAAAGATGAGGTGAATCTAGTTTGATGAGGGGAAAAAGGGTGGCGGTGCACTTAGGATCTGTGGAGACAAAGAACTTTGTCCTTTGGGGGCAAAGAGGGGGAAGTATGAAGTAAGTTTTACCCCAAAGTCTTAATGGGTGGAAGTGGGGTGATGAATTTGCAGCAAAGGGGGAAAGTGGAGGCAGTGGGGATGTCAGACTAAGGGCAAAGTGTGGTGTGAAAATAATGCAGAGAATTTTGTGTTTGGAAAATTAGGGGGAGGTGGGGATTACCAAAAATGTTGTCCCCGAGGGGGGAGGAAGGTTGTTGAGGTGGTTCGGACTGTGAGAGAATGGGCGAAAAGAGTGACTTCAAGAGTGTATCAGTCTGTAGTGGAAGGAAGGCGGGGTAGGGGTCGCCCAGAAAGGGTTGGGGGGGGGGGTAATTTTAAAAAGGGGGTTTTTGGCCAGGGGCTTGGGCTTCCAGCAGGCATGCGTAAGCGGGTTTTGATGAGTGAAGGAGACAATGGTTTTTAATATTTGACGTGGTTGGAGTGTGAGCAAAGTAACATTTAGAAGGGGCGGGAAAACCCGGCGGTGGATTTGAGTCCTGGAGAGGGAAAGTACAGTCCTGCATTAAGGAGGGGTGTTAATGTTGCAGTTTAAAAACTGTAGTGTAAAGCACCCTTCTGGCAAGACAGTGAGGAGTAATGATGGTGAAAGTTTTTTTTTTGGGCCCCCTTTGCCTTGGTGGGAATCGGCCAGTGGATAATAAAAAAAAAAAGGGTTGTCAGGAATTTTTTTGGGATGGGGATACGGGGGTTTTTCCCTTGTTGACCGCCCCTCCGAGGAAAGTTTCTCAAGAAAAACAGTTCATCACTAACATTTTAGACACTTTTTGGAGATGTATCATCATATGTTTCGAATAATACTTGAGGCTGAAATTTTTGATTTGGTAGGACCATGAAGGTGACACCCCTTCATGACGCTGTCTCCAAAAAGCGCGATGAATTCAACTTTCTACTGGATCATGCGCTGCACACCCTTACAAAAACAATGGTTTTAACCCCTTCATCATGCAGCCTTTTCCGGCAACCCAAGGTAATTTAAAAAATGCATTACCTTTAAAACCCCTGAGCAAATGGACCTCTGTAAAGCAGATAGGGGGTAAAATGGAAAAAAATTGGGCCAGATTAAAAGTTCGGCAAGTTTTGCTTAAGGGGGTATCAAGAAAAATTATTAAATTAGTGGGCCAAGTGTGTGCATTGCACTGGGGTATTCCCCCGGTTGATCATCGATGAAATGGATAAAGTCACTTTATCACAGTTTGTCGGCTGGGCTTCATCTTAAACCCTGTTGTTCCATTTTTCCAGGGCGGGTTTGGCTCAGTCTGTGTTTGTTCTGATTTCCCCGGCTTCTCAATACTGTGATTGTTTGTTCTCCCAATTTTCCCTTTTTTTTAGTGTTTTTCTTTATTTTAATAAAGTGTTTCCTACTGTTATTAACCCTTTTCGGGTCGACAGGAGCTCTCAGAGATTGTTCTAGGGCGGCCAAATTTAAAAAAAAAAAAAAAAAAAAAAAATTGTTCTTATGAAAAGTAGAGAATCTTTTCCTTATCATAAGGGACACCCAAATATGAAATTTGGTGGAAAACTTACAGAATTATGTTCTGTGAAGTTAGCGGTCTCAAAAGATGTTTTGCATCGGCGATTTTTTCCTACTTTGAGCCCTATTTTTGGCCAAAATTCCCGTGTACTTTTTGACAAAAAATAACTATTTCGCTGAACTCCATTTTTTTTTTTTAATGAGACAAAAAACCACCCATTTTCCGATTTTTAAAATATCCAAAAGTGGTCAGAATTTACAATTTTGCCAATTTCCCAAATTTCAAAAGATCCAATTTCCAAAAAGGGTCCAGAATAAACAAGAAAGAATTCGGCACTAAAATAACATTTCTTTGTTCATTGTCATGTCCCCCCTGCCCCTCTTTAAATTTTTTTGCTTTCCACTTTGAAATTTTTTTTTCTCAAAAAAAAGAAAATTTACTATTATGCAGATACTGCATAGTTTAGAAATGGTATAAATAATTCAGCGCACTTGTGAAAAAATATTTGACTCCCAGTTGCGTGTATTGGCGTGTAGCATGATTTGTTTACTTTTGAACTTTGGTAAAAATCAAAGATTTCTGCTACTTTGAGCCAATTTCAAGGTACTTTTCATTATGAAACCAATCAAAAACGTCCAATTTCTGTAATATGTCTTCCATTTTAAAATGAGACCAGGAAACTAGAAAACCCTCATAAATACCTATGAAAATACAGTGCAAAATCGCTGTTTTAAACTAAAAAAACTGTCCCAAAGTTTTTTTTTTTTTTTTTCATTACGCACTGTGTGCGCAGGATTTTTTTTAAGCGCACACTGACCACATGACCCCCTTCTTTCATTGTAGGCGTCCAGCTTTTCTCTCACTAATTTTTGGGGGCTAGAATTTAGGTTATTGTACATCAAAAACCCTGGTGGTAAGCCGTATTTACGCAGAAAAAAAGAAAGGGTTAATAAGGAAGGTAGAATTGGTGGGTTGGGTGTATAAGATATTGGTAGGGAAAAAAAAGTTGACATTTATAGAAACAAAGGCAAGATATGTATGAAACATGTAGAGGCAGGCAGTTCCCAAAAAATGTATAAAAAGGCTCAAGAAAAGGGTTACAAACAATGCATAAATAATATTATCACTAGCATGTTTTGGTGTT